>JAUJPP010000214.1:0-12919 GCA_030562195.1 Nipponacmea schrenckii
AATATTTGGTATTTAGAGTTATCAACTTGGAAGATAGGAAAATGATCAAAAAAGTTCAAGTGAACAAGTTCCTCGCGTACCATCCACATGCCGAAGCTGTTATATTTTGACGTGATGCACTATGATAACTCACATAGTAGGCCTACACTGAACCGAACCTCGTCTATTCATACTTAAATCATTTCTTAACATCTCCCTGGTTTTCCTTAACTAGCAAAATGGTTGTTAAATAATCATGAATGTATACATACAAGATGCCATCAACCTTCCACAAATTCATTAATGTGCGAATATCCACCATATTATCTTTGGTTATAAAGGATAACAGTTGAAGACCATCTGTTTGACACGCTTTTTCGGCGTTCATCCAGTTTCTTCTTTCTGTGCCTAAGGTCAGATCTCTTGGTCTTAATACAAAATTAAAACTAACTCCTGGAACACACAATAAAAGCTCAATAAACAGTAGTTCTGGAATTTTGAACGGTTGAGGTACCTTCACTGAATTAGAATGCTCTGGGCAACTGACAGTGATAAAAAAGAATTTCCAGTCCCTTACCTTTACTTAAAGTGGGATTGTACTTCTATATCTGAATGTTGCACATTCTCTTGATAAAACAACAATGTATCTTTGAAGAGTGTCTGCCCTCTGGTATAATCACTTTTTGCACCTTCCGAGGAATAATTAACAGTATTTCTATCATAGATCGCAGAAGGTTAATCTCAATTTACAATCACGAACCCCAAACCCTTTCATCAATAATTCACCTTTAAAAGCTTCTGTTTATCTTTTGATATAATATATTTTTTTATATTAACATTCAGTATGCTTTGCATGATATCTATTATTATGACCTTTCAAAAGCTTGGAATATAAATGATGAATGCCGTAATTTACACTTACCCATTAGACTATACAAAAGTACCACCCCATAACTTGACTTGTATTTCACATAATCCATTTCAAAGTTTTATTCAAACAATTGCAGGCTTTTAAAACACAATTCATGTTTGATGAAACTTTACACTATTGAATTTAAATTTACTTTGTGATATTGCGCATTGAACAATAAATTGATTTTTTTGTACAAAAAGTTGTCGAACAAATCTTAGTTTTCTGCAATTTTTTAATTGCTTATTATAAAACTCATAAGGAATTTTTGAGTTTGAAATTTAAATTCGAAGAGCACTCCTGTAATCTTGCAGCACACGACACTTAATAAATGAAAATTTGTTCTTGTTCCAATAAGTTATTGTTCAAATGGTGTTGATAACAAAAAAAAAAACTCCTTTTTATCAACGTATAATTTGTGAAATGAGTCAAAAGAAGAATATCCCATCCTTTTCTAAGTCAGATAGCATTATCGATAAGTATCATATAAGTTTTTTAATTACACATTCTCTTTTCATCCAAATGTCATCTTTTAAAGTTAAATGAGATCGAAATCTATAATCCGAACATAAGAATTGATTGAAAGATCAAATTAAAATTATGAGAAGCTTCAATCTACTGGCAATACAACTTTCATACAGTCCAAGCACAATCATAAAATGACGGTTTTTTCAGGAGTGTTCGATTATAAACTTCAGCTTTTTACAAATCGATGTTTGTATGTTTTGATTAAAAACAGGCTTTACTTGATGTGGTAATGGTAAAGTCTTGCTTCTGTCTCCATGGAGTTTGTTTAGAACATACGTTCATGATATTCATATCCTATATTCACTAGTTTAATAATAAAACACATCATTGTGTTTCCTGTTTTTAGAATCTAGTTATAAATATTCAATTAAAAATCACGTAGACATTTTTTCGTTCGTTTCTCACCGGATTGATATTTTTATAAATGGTTGTACTCAAAATACAAAATTCTCCAGTGAATGGTTGCTTCAGTGCTTTTTATTCGCTCACAAATATATTTGCGGTGAATATTGTTATCGCCTTGGTGGTCCGTTTGTCTGTCGGTCCGTTCACATTTGTTTGTGCTCACTCTACAGGCTACAATTCTTTACAGATTCTTATGATTTTTTTGTCGGTAAGTACCCACAAAATAAAAGTCAAAGGATCCACAAAGAATTGAAATCTGTAGAGTGAGCACGAGCTGCACCTTATAGATAATGGGGCGCAAAACGCTAAGTCAAACACGGTATTTTGGTGAAAAATTGTCGGAATAATACGAAAATCGAAGATCTTGAAGATGATTCCTAACAATGAAATATTGTGTCGGTTTTCACCCCATTAGCTGTATGGTGCAACTCTATTGGCAACAGATCTCTATGGATTCTTTTCTTGTTTTTTTAGTGGGTCAGTGTCATTATGAAGATGATCCCTATGGATTTTCGTGATGATCCGATAATTTTTCACCGAAATACCGTGTCTGACTAAGCGTTTTTCGCTCCATTACCATAGGGTGCAACTCGTGCTCGCTCTACAGGCTACAATTGTTTATGGATTCTTTTGATTTTTATTTTGTGGTTCAGTGTCATTATGAAGATGATCTCTATCGATTTTCGTATTATTCCGACAATTTTTCACCAAAATACCGTGTTTGACTTAGCGTTTTGCGCCCCATTATCTATAAGGTGCAGCTCGTGCTCACTCTACAGATTTCAATTCTTTGTGGATCCTATTGACTTTTATTTTGTGGGTCAGTGTCGTTTTGAAGTTGATCCCTATCGATTTTCGTATTGACCCTATAATTTTTCACAAAATACCGGTTTGACTTACGCTATAAGCACTCGCATTTACAGCTCTGGGACCTTGCTTTTATTATTGTGGTCAGTGTCGTTTTATTAATCCCTATGCGGATTTCTAATCCTTATTTTCACCTAAAATGACTCACGTATCTTTTAGTATACGCAAAATCAAATAACACCAACACAGAATAATTGAATGCAGTTGGTTCCAGTTTAAAAAAAGTAAGCTTACCAGGATTCAAGCCCCGCAAAGGAATGGTGAAAATATATGTTCGTAAAAGAATTTGTTTATGTTGAACTTTTTCAAGTGTGTGGAACTATGTCCTTTAAACGTTTTATTGAATAATATTCATCACATACACACAAGCTATTGATGAAATTTTATACTAAATAAATTGACAGGTTGATAACACAGTTACGTGTTTTTATCTGAAGCATTTCCTGCTTTACATAATTGTTCACACTTTTGTCAGTGCCATTTCTTCTGATACTCAAAATGAGAAACATAATATGTTCAATGATCCATCTGGGTCATGATTTTCAAACTCGACATTAAAATTCCGTGTCAAGATAACATTAAATTTTCTAATATCCATTTAGAAACGTTTCATGTAGTCGTTTACATCATCATTTAGATATTATTCAATTCTAGGTTGGAAAATTGCGGTTAAGTAATGTTACAAAAGCACTGGCACGGGTGTACAGGTTTAATCTCAAGCGAGAGATTTGTTAAGGTGAAGGAAACTAACTAGTTAGAATTTAATTCTAATTCATTTAAATGTCGTTCAAATCCTAAACAATTATTTAGAAACTCAGACCTAAAATGAAATTTCATGCAATATTTAGAACAAATCTCCTGATATTTTTCCTTTACAATTCAGAATCATTCATCAATCAATTGATATTCTCTTACATACTCGATTTTTATAAATGAATTTGTCTAGCTCTTCACTTGAGGTTGAGCACTACACTTGACTACTTGATGGTATCAATATTACAAAGACGTGATAAATAGATTGATCTGAAGTTTTTTTTCGCTGTGCTATTTTGCTGCAATGAGCTATGTTTGTCTTTAATAATCAGGGGCGTAGCTACTTTTACTGAACTCGTCGGTAAAACGCGGAATCGGTCGGCAAAACCGATTAATTAACCTAAAAATTTATAATTTGGACCAGTGGAAAAGACTTCCAAAATCGCGTTAGATGTATTCACTGGGTTTCCTATAGTATGTAAAATGTTCAAGGGAAGGACCAAATACGAAGGCCTTTGGCCTGCAGGACTTGCCTTGGAAAAACCACCTTTCAGTCCCCCCTCTCAGGCATATTCTAGATTGATATGGGTTTCAAAGGTTTAAGATTTGCTATCACGATGGATTTCGTTCGTGTATAATGTATATACTTAAAAGTGCGAGTAAGTTATTTTTGCCCCCGGAAGAACATGTGTTCATCGGTAAAATTTAGACGTCACACGTGTTCGTCGGTAAAACTTAGATATCACACCCCCCCCCCCAGTCAAAATGGTCACGCTACGCCCCTGTTAATAATAAATTAATAACAATAAAGTTATTATACATGGATGAAGATTGTACAAAAGTAACATGGTCTTGTACAAGAGAAGCAAACAGATTAAACACCAAAGTCGTGTTTCGCTCATAATAATGATACACAAGATGTTCATCAACTATAAATTTGCTGGTTTCATGCCATCAACAAATTAAATTTCAAATTAGGAAAGTTTTCATCGATACCAATTGTATGTTCAATGTATTCCAAAATATTTCTAAATAGATCGTTCTACGTGAAGTTGCCTTTGGACAATTCACATTGTAAGCGAGAAATTTTACCTGTTAATTTCTGGTCTGTTTTCAAACATCTCATGATCTTCAAATCCGTCACCAGAAACGGAAGGAATAGATTAAACCTATCTTCAATCGGTTGCAATTAAGAAGATCTTATGTTCCAGCCACTGAGAAGATAAATAACATCAGGAAAATCATGTTAATAACATCTTATGTGGCAAGTTTGGATTGGCATCCTTGTTCACTCATTTTCTCATTGATTATAATAATAGCGGCCACAAGAGTTTATTTTCTTCGACAACAACATCTTTCCACCAGAAGTTAGCAAGCTCTCTGGCAAGCAACTCGTCGCGAATTTCTCTCAAGTGGAGGGGCACACAAAATTTTTTCGCATTAGTGAATCACTAGAATGGACTCTTAAATGGAAGGGGCACAGACAGTTTTAACAGGAAAAATAAAATCTTAAGGGGCCCGGCTTCAAAGTTAACAGATCGATACTGAGTGTATATATAATTTTGTGGTATCTTTATTATTATTGTTTAAATTTTTATTTATATAAGGTTTTGTTTCTAGAGTTTTCTATAAAGGCATACTGTTATTTTAAGCATAATATTTACGAAACTCAAGTCAAAAGCAACCATTTTAAACCCCCATCATATCAATTGATTATTTGTTTCAGCATTATTAAACAATAACGTTAGAATCCGCTGAATAAATAAAGTAAATATTAGCACAAACTTAGACATCTAAAATCTATAATATTGCAAGGTAGTATTAAGTTAGCAGACGTGTTGATATAATCTTTAAGTAGGTTGCAGTTCAATACCGAAAATTTCTAAACATTTTTAAAGCTGAGTTTACTTGTATACGCAAACGCAAACGCGAACACTGATCTGATTTGAAAATAATTACTGATAGGCAAGGAGTTTGTATTTTATATACTAATTTTCTTGATTTTGCCATGGACTAGGATGCCATTTAAGTTATGATGTTTTCAATTATGCAACACTCCATTGGCATTCATTTCTCGATTACTTGTGGTGTTGGTAGTCGGGTAGAAATAATCAACATTGTTGGGTGTTTGATGGAGCATGGTCTTCTGAGCTTAGGACAATATTTTGGAAGCCCCATGAAGTTTATTCGCACTCGCCAGCTTGTGAAATGCTAAAATAACATATGAATAAGGTCAAAATAAGCCTCAAACTGTAAATTTCTCATACCTAGATGGCTTGATTAACGGATAGTTAGAATAACATATTAAAAGTCAACATAATTGCCTGAAGTATTTGCAAGCTTGCCAATAGAAAACCTGAATGTACATTGTGGTACAATGGGTTGCAAGGAATCGCAGAATATTTGATAATACAGTCATTGACTCATAAATCTGCCCTCTACATGATCTCTTTTGGACTTCGAAATCAAAGTAACATTGCTATGATTTATCTACAGTTTCTTACAATAAAGGACGTTTAAGGTACGACTTCGCTCCATTTTTTCAGAGTCAGGATATTAGGACGATACAAGACTGGCCTAGTTAAGTATAAAATTTTAAATATGCCATAAGTCATGATGTTACTGTAACATATTCAGTTCAGAGACTCAAAAAAAAAATTACATTAAATATCTGTAACGATATTCAATCTGTATACAGTATTCAAACGACTCAGTCTGTTCCTGCGGTTGATGACGTTTTAAAATACTTTGATTATCTGTTGGTATATTAGTTGCTCGTGTAAATGTTGGAATACTATTGATGGGGATAATCATTCTATGATAATAATTATGTCATGATATTCCTTAAAGACATTTTCAAGAAAGCGTTTTCACAGTATCTTTAAAATGTCCGAAAAAAAAAAAAACAGCACGTCGTACATAAATATTGGCTATGAATTGTTTTCTATAAGATTTAGGATAGAGCATTCTGATTTCCAGTAAAAGCAGTATTTAAGCACAATATTTATGAATCGTCCAGATTCATCGATGACATAATGCCGAAAAGACGGGTCGAATAGCCTTGATTTTTGGGTCATGTTTTGGCGAAAATCAACATTTTGCTAATTGAAAAAAATGAATTAAGTCGCGATATGTGTGTTGGTCTATCACATGTCGATATGATAAACTTTACTAAATTTCTGTAATAACATGGCACATTATTTGAATGTCTTAACATGTTTTCTTTACAACAGTACTCCAATGGTCATATGTGTACCTTAGAGATAATCATTAGAAGCGGAACCCTAAAGCTTAATCATAAACAAAAATATAAGAACACCCACACTGACGATCTAAGACAATTAACTGTTAGCTTCATACTTTTGGGAATCTTTTTAAAAATTCTGATTGTTCATAAATTTGGACTTGAATGTGGTTCAAATAATGGCTACACGGATTATTATTAGTATTTACTCTAGACCACAATAATATTCACCTAACCTCCATTTTATCACATGCAATTACTACTGAGCCACACTCCATATTGTGATGAAAAGGATGATGCATGTGATATGAATTTTACTGCAGAATAGAATACCATGTTTTCAACGTTATAATGGAATCGATATACCAATGGTAAGATAATTGAAACAAATTGAGACTAAGATTTGAAATGATTTTGTGGAACTTTTCATTGAGTATTATGTCAGTAATATTTTCATATTCATAAATATATAGTCCGAAACTTTCTCTACTTCTCAGTATAGATGTCCGTAAACAGCTGTCCTGATCAAGAGATCAATTTTTCCAATTAAATATGGACGAATTGTGCTCGGTATAATGACATTAAAATTTGTCCAAATTTCATCTGAAAGTTAAGAAACCACAAGCTAGAATTGTAATAATTGTCTTCCTGGACCCTCTCCGAAGCTGAAAACTGTTTTTAATTTTGAATTATTAATGTTTGCTACAGACCACACTCAAATGAAATTATTCCCCTTTGACCACGAATCACCTCAACTTGCTCCAAAGGTACGTGTGGACAGGATAGTCTATATGAGTTCCTCGAATGACTCACCCATGAAATATCAGTAATAAACCATTCTGGCCATATGTCTTTGTCTTCTTTCCGTTCAGTAATAATTTTACTCCATCTGGATATCACAATTTATTAAATCGGAGCTCTTTAAGTCTTATTTACTTTTATTATACATATTATATCAGCCGATTGGCAAAATTCACAAATGTAGTAATTGCAATTTCGACATTTTTCCAAGTGAAAAGAATTTAAATAAACGTTTATTAAAGAAATGAAACAAATTTTCTATTTTCATGCATTCGGGGACCTCATAGACACCTATAATAGACTATTCTGTCTACACGTACCTGTCCTGGTATAATATATTCTCAATTCTAGTTATAGAAAGAATCTAATTTATCGAACGTCAAAACATGGTTTTACGAAAGGTACGCCTATTAATTCATTCATTCGGAGATTGAAAACTAATATTTGGATTATTACTGTGTGCTTCAGACCACACTCAAATAAAATTATTCCCCTTTGACCACAAGTCAACTTGTCAATGCAAGCAATAATCTAAATTATTGAACCTCATTCAAAAAGGAGTTTTTGCGAAAGGTAAGCCTATGCATTTATTCATTTATTAATTATTTCATTTATTCAACAATGCATTCAAGTTTTATGAAAGAAAACGATATTTCATTTTATACATTCTTCCATTCTAGTTAACATTGTAGTGCCTCTGAGACGAAGTGCTTCGTTTGTGTCGAACATTATAACCCAAAATATGTGACAGTGGTTGAATTAGAGACAATGCAGATGTTTAAAAGCATTACTGATAAGAATGTGTCTTACTTTGAGCGATTTGAACTCACGACACCCTAACGCCTGACCATCGACAACCTTTTGAAATATTGCAGAGAATAACTTCAGAAAGTTGGCTACCTGCATTTCAAATTTCAATTTTACATCTCAAGTAGTTTTTCCGTGGCAGCAGTTCAAAGTTTTCGTCTGCACCGTAGAATGTGCAACAAGCCACTATATGACCGTATAGGCTGCTGGCCGACCCCCATCCCCACACTAAAATGGCCATAACTCGGCTTATTTTGCAAGTTGTCGATATATTTTTTGTTGGAAACGAAAGATCATCCATTTCTGCATCTTTTTCAGGCAGAAACCTATTTTCTACCCGAATTTTCCAGGTGAATTTTGGTCTGAGGAAAAGCTGCGAACCAAAGGCGCTGTCACTACCAGAGTTTTCAAGGTATGGACCTGAAATTTTACAGAGAATAACTTCAGATAGGTGGCTACCTGCATTTCAAAATTCAGCTTTACATCTCAGGTATATAGAAACAATTCTATAAGCATGATCGCCCCATAAAATCGCATTCGTTCATGTATTGCCCATATCGCCATGCATACCATAACACATCATTTAGTTTATAAATAATATTTTATTTTATCGAATGTGATAAAGGTTGTTGCATAATTATATTTACATTAAATACAAAGTGTTCTACATAAATAAATACGAAAATAAAATAAAAATGGACATACAATTTAACCTACCCTAATTGGTCCAGGAAATGCATTAAGTATGATACAAAGGAGGTTACCGATGAAATTGTATTTAGTAAATCAATTGTCAAAAAGTATTTGTAAGTTCAAGAACTACATGGTTATATATAAATCATGTATTCTGACTAAATAAATAAGTTTATTATAATGATGAATTGATTCACTGATTCAAATCACAACAAAATAAAAAAGCAATGGACCTATGAAAATGGATTACTATGATTAGATTTATGGCAAAATATCTTATTTTGGGAAGTGATTATCCAACAATATTTTCATATTAAATCTAACAGATCTAATAGATTAGATATACTCTTAGAACTAAAGCATGGGTCCAAAACGCTCTTCCCAGATTATCTTTAACGAATCATATGTGACATTCGTTTTGTACAAGATCCAAGACGTGTCTTAATCGTTGTGTACATAAATTTAGAATATATAATATTTATGCAGATAAGACCATTCAGTTTAGAAGGTTCACAATTATGGAACAGGTTATCCGAATAGTTAAAATTATATAAACCTATGGAATCTTTTTGAAATATTTCTACCTAATTAGGTAATTATATTAAAAATACATATTGTAATTATTACTAGAAAATACGAAATCTTTGATTTGAGGAAATTAAGACGGATTTTGAAAGACACAATCGGGTCAGGAGCCTGTCTAGTCATATTATTGGATATGGTATGACTATTTAGTATAATATGAGAAGTTCCGTATTTCTACATTTAACATCCACATAAAAATTTACTCGATTTTTCCTCATTTTTGTCCAGTGTTATAGATTCTTGGTGTATGTCACAACTTCTAAAACTATATTTGCGTGACATTATATCCACTACGTCTTCGAGTCCGTGAATTATGCTTTCCTGGTTCAATAAATCCATTTCAATATACGGTGCACCTATATGTTCGGCCATTTTTTGTATTCTTGTTTGAGGTATTTTACAATTGGAATCATCTGTCATGGACCCTGTAAGTGTTCCTATTAGGATTGTTGTGAATGAAGATGCAGGACAGTAGTCTTGTAGAGATTCGTACCTAAAACAAACAAAAAATAGAATCGGTTTCATAAATATCCGAAAATTTAGTGGATCATTTCTAAATACACTCGGGCACTCACTTCTGAACGCGATTCATGGAACGAGAACCTTTAGACGAGTTTGATTAAAATGACCTTTGGTATTTTCTCCGCTCAAGATCAAAGGGTTTAAAATTTGAGATTGTCAAACACAAGAACACGCGACTTTTCATCACATACTTGTATATAATCAATATGCAATATAACGGGGGATAATTTCACGAACTGGATTTTACTATACATGTATATGAATTTAAGTACTATATAATATAGGGAAAATCAGTAGATCGACAAGTGTATAAAATTTTTTTACGTTGCAATCGATTGACAAGCTTTGTTATGCAATTGATTTTTTTTTGGGGGGGGGGGGTGGGGAAGCTCGCTAGCCCAAACTGAAAAGAATAGAATATATTTTAAATCTGGTTTCTTTTTTGTTTTTTTTTTAATGATACAGGGCAATTTCGCATGTACATTTTGTGGTAAACAACTTTAATAAGTAGCCACAAGTATTAAGTCATTCTAGAATGTACCCTGCAATAGAGTAGGATGTAAAACTCCATTCATTTCATTTCTAGAATGTATCCAGCATGAAGGCGCGTTTTCGAGGATCCGTTCTATCAGCAGATCATTGTCCAAGGCTCTAAGACAAAAATATTTCTTAATTTAGATGTTACTTAAAAGATCTCTCATACTATATCAAGAATTAAGACTTTGGTTACGTGTATTGGCTAGTATTTATAGCCGCGGACACTCTTATCTTTTCATAGACTTATATGTCTTACCATGCAAAGACGTGTTCAAAAGTTTCTTTTCTATTTACACAAAACATCAATAAACAACCATCACAACCTCGAAAATAGGATGACGTCATACTTCTATATTTTTCCTGTCCTAAAATAAAGTAAAATAATGCAGTACTTAAATTCATGTTACTACTGTTAATAAGTGAAACGTGTGATCCATAAAATCGAAACTGAAACAATAAACGATAGGGTTGTTAGCTAGTCAAAATTTTGGTAGGGAATAACTTCAGATAGTTGGCTACCTGCATTCCAAATTTCAACTTTACATCTCAAGTAGTTTTTGAGTGGCAGCAGTTCAAAGTTTTCGTCTGCAAAATGACTCCTGTGCCATCCAACATTTTCTTTGATTAGTAAAATATAAATTTAAATTTATCACAAATTCCCATATATTAAAAATATATACTATTGTCCTGTCGTTTAATGTTTCGCTAAATGCCTTCTCCAGAAAAACTTCAGTAGTCTATGATAACATTTTTTCGTCCTTCTATATAATAAATACAGGAAGGCATGTAGCAGCAACGTTAGGCGACAAGACAATAGTACAAATATAAAATTGTTTTTCAAATCTAGAAATATACAGGAACTTTCGGGGGATTTTATAACGTAAAGCAACTAACCCCGTTGCAAGATTGACCTGAATAATAATTTCTGATTCGAATTAGAACCAAATTACAATTAAATGCGAAGACTGGAATTTGTTTTGAAAAAGTTGAAGCATGTTAAACAGAGGAAAATAATTTTCCTATTTTGTACGCAAATTAATTTTTTTTAATGTGAAGTCAACTTTGGTTTCTGCAATTTACAGTAATGTATGTAATAAAAAGGAATAATCTTTTAAAATTAACGCTGTCTAATTTGATACCTGATATGTATAAACATCAAACACTGTGGTGAATATTCATCCCACGCAATTTATAATTATAGTCTTCATTTATTTTGCACTGGATAATATTAGATATTATCTCATTAGACCTGGGCATAACTCCTGTAGAGATTTAGTTGATTTGAATCTTGACATATCAAATTTCGTGAAAGATTCTTTTAGGGCGAGGTCTGAATGAAACCATTTTTAATGAACAACGTACAGTATATATATATAATGTATATACAAACGAAAGTTATGTAATACTGCATACAAAGATATAATAGATGACGTTTACCAAAAGGATAAAATGAAAAGAAATGTATTAACGTGCATCAAAAAAACGAGAATTGAAAAGGAAAGAAAAATAATTGATTTTTATTGAGAGCCTAGAATAATTCTCAAGATTAAAGGGTCATACTATTCTTTGTGTAGGTCGAAATTTTTTTGGCTCAAATTCATGAAAACTTTTCAAGAAAAATCCAAACGTTAAAACCAAAACTATCTCTTAAGATTTATCAACACTATGAAACTTTTTTACGAACATGACCGTTTTGGTTAGGGAAAGAAAACTACCGGAAGTATTAATTAACCAAAATACAGGTGTTAATGAAAGGAAATATGCCTCTAACGATAAGGTGTCATTAAAATATAAAACCAAACACAAAATTAGGTCAAATTGATTTATTAGCAATTAAGACACCCAATTTAAAACAAATTCAGTATGATCAAGTTGATACATGGATGTAAATAGCATATTTCATAATTATTTTAAGTGTAAATTCTGATTTTTTTTTTCTGATTATTTTATCATTATTTAATCCATCAAGTTATTCTTATTATATTTACTAACCAGATTAATATATTTCTGTTAAACGATTTATTTTTAGATCGTATCTTTAAATTTAAATCAATATAAAAGGGCAACTTATGAACAGTACTATCTTGACCCATTTATGTTAAGATAATCTTGCTTAGTTCACCACTGGCTTAATGCCCAAATGATAGTCGGGGTAAAATGTACTTCTTCGATATAAAATAGTCGTGGACATGTATTGTGTATTCACATATTATAACATTGAATGGTCTATAAGTCTGTTAACGTAATATTCCCGTGTAATGATAGGTTCATTTTAACGGTTTGAAAAA
>JAUJPP010002212.1:0-11722 GCA_030562195.1 Nipponacmea schrenckii
TAGACTGATAGGATTTATATTTCACTATTGAGGTAAAAATAACTCAAATGAGTTGTTTATTAGATTTTCACCTAGTGTTAGTTTACAAAGTCGAAAAAATCAAGGCCAGCGAGTTCGATGTTCAGTGTTATTAGTATGTGGACTTCTTCCATAGCTATGTAAGCAGAATCATCAAGAGGAATGATGCAATAGGGTGATCACCAATCTAGATACGCAAAGAGACATATAGACACGATCCACAAAAATATGTAGTTAAGGTTTGTCACACTGGTGGAGAGACTTCCAAAAGCGAATAAAGCTAGATATTGAATCTTTTAGACAGTCTTATAAAGTTGTGCACTGAGTGGAATATCTGTACATTCTCTTCATCACTGAGGTTATCAGAACCACACAGTAGTTTTTTTCTTGTAGAGGATTCCATGGCAGGACTGTATTGTATCTCTTCTCGGAATGGTATAATTGGGACAGAAGAGCAGAAAATGACCCTAGTCTTCAGTAGGATGCCCACACGCACAAGATGGACTGTCGCTAACATGTCTGAAAAATTTGTGAAGGTTGAGATCACTCATTTTATTGCGAAGTTTACAATGTATAATTTTTCCTGTCTTTCACCAATGTAGAAATACGAGTGGGGGCTCAAAAAGGAATTTATCTGTAGTTTGAATTCTTTTAGAGTACCTAAGGATGATATATTTTCAGGTAGTGCGTTCCAATCACGGACAGTTGCTGGTAGAAAGGAGTCGTAGTATAGTTTAGAGTTAGTAAAGGGTGTTCGTAACTTATGAGCGTGACGGGGGAGTTAGAGGTGGATCCCATCGGTTCTGGAACTAGTATGTTAAGATAATTAGGAACCATGTGATGAATCATTTTATAAAAGAGAATGAGTCTATGCTGATATCGTCGAGTTTAAGTGAACTGAAGCCGGATTCTTTGTAGAGCAATGAATGATATGTACCACGGACGAGGCCGGTTATGGTTCTGAGACAATCAAGGTGGAGATTTTCTAATCTCATAGAAACTGTTTCTGTGCAATTATCATATAACACATCACCATAATCAAAGATAGGCAGAATATGAGATTTGTAAATATGTTCCAGCGATTTCCTAGAGATACTATATTTCATGGAACGGAAGCAATTGACTGACTTGCTGACTTTACGAATGAGAGAGGCAATATGTTCATCCCATTTACCAGTTTTACTAAGTGTAATTCCAAGATGTTTGTGATGTTCAGAATCTATTAATATGTTATTGTCGAAAGAGAGTGAGAAAATAGAGGGATGTAGTTTTCTTGAGAAGGTCATACTAACCGTTTTTTCAGGGCAGAAGACGACATTCCATGAGCGTGCCCAATTACTTACAGTTCTGAGATCGTTGATTGTGAGTGATTGACATTCAGTTGGATCAGTTATGACCATAAACAAAGACGTATCATCCGCAAACAGTGAATGTCAGAATTGATGTCCTTTACAATATCGTTTATATATACTAGGAATAGAAGTGGCCCAAGCACAGATCCTTGTGGAACGCCAGATTTAACCCATGACGGGCTTGAGGTTTGGCCTCTGATGACCACAGATTGTCTCCTGTCCGATAAGTAATCAGTCAGAAGTGAAAGCACTTTCCCTTTTATGCCTACTGACTGTAGCTTGTAAATGAGACCTGCGTGCCATACGCGGTCAAAGGCTTTGCTTATGTCGAAGAATACAGCTTTTGTTTCTATACCTTGATCAATGCTTTTGCATATAGCATTATAAATGTTGATGAGCTGGTATGTGCACGAGTCATTTTCAGTAAATCCAGATTGGCAGCAAGAAAGTATTTGGTTTAAGCGAAGGAAATTGTTTACATATTTATGGATACATTTTTCAAAGACTTTGCCAAGGGTACTGAGGAGAGATATTGGGCGATAATTTGAGTAGATGTTAACTCCACCTTTCTTATGTACTGGAATAATATTTGCGCCCTTCCAGATTTTGGGGAAACAACATTGGTCCTGTAAGAAATTAAAGAGGGCACTTAAGGGAATTGACAATGATGGGCTGCAACATTTTGTTCGAAATACGGTCATTTCCAGACGCTTTGTTTGTTTTGAGTGAACTGAGCATAGCTTTAACATCTTGGGGTGTATATACAGGAAGTGGGATAACTCGGCCGGATTGGGGCAGGTTTGGTATAGGCTGATCAGGGTTTGGTAGAGTAGATTGGCTGATGAAGAATTTGTTTAAAAGTTCAGCTTTGTCAGCATCCTCGTGGATCACTTGTTATTGGTTAGGAGAGGTGGAAATGTTTTTTGTGCATTACATGTATTACTTTTGAAAATTACATTTTCAACAAGTTTCCACCAGTTTTTCTCCTGGAAATTACCTTGACTAATTTTATGATCAAGATTTTCAAAATATTCCCTTTTTACCCTTCTGACTTCCGAGACAACAAAGTTCCTTGCAGTACGGCAATTTTGCCAATGATTTGGTAACCCCGTGTGTTTAGCTTTCTTGTGCAATCTATTCCTGTTGCGGATTATTCGCCGGATGTACCCATTCATCCATACCGTATCGCGCTCTCGGATTACAACATCCTTATTGCTTCAATTATCCTTTCTGAGAAGCATGTAGCTACTTTATTTGGATCTTCAAGGCTTCGAAAAAGATTTTCCCAATCAGTTTCAGACAGGAAATTATTAATTGCATCAACATCGAGATCATTGTAGTTCCAAATTGTTCGCTTAAAGCTTTTACTTTCTGATCGAAAAAGGTTTAAAACGATTTCTATTGGACAGTGGTCACTTATACCTGCTTCGTGAACAATAGTTTCTGACACCAGATTTGTATCAGTTACCAATGCGACATCTAAAAGAGTTGCTGAGTGTTCCGTATGTCGTGTTGGTTCAACTACAGTTTGTGTTAAGCCGAAGTTGTCAATAATGTTTGTTATTTATTTGATCTACCAGTGGTTTACAATCAGTTTGTGCTTTAGATATACTATCGTGAATGAGTTCCCAGTAGTTTTCAGATGACCTGGGTGGAGCATAGAACGACCCTATAAGTATGCATACCCTATAAGTGACCATATGATTTACGGGGTATTATAGATATTGATGCTAAAGTTTTCTAGGAATGCAGGAACAACCAACTCTAAAAGTGTCTTAGTTAACCAAAGGCGTGGAATACTTTAATTATATTGTTTTCTTCAAATAAAGCTTATGCCTAAGCTATTTAAGCCTTCATTTGTAGCAGTCAACACCGTTTAGGAAAAAAGTATCTCAAATTGACTTATATTTTTAGATTTTCAGACTCTACTGGTCTAAATTTAAGAATACTTGGATAAACGTTAGGCAACGTGTCGACGTAACAACATTAATTAATGTTTCTGAAATGAATGCAGATTATCAAATTTTTACTCTAGTAAAAAGAGTGGAATTCTTGAAGTAAAATAATGACTCCATGCAAAAAGTCAAATTGACTTCACAACAAATGTATTATTCATGGCAATAATTATTTCTTAGAGGAAAATCGGTAAACATTTCCTTTCTGAATGATTCTTTGTCTTAATGTTGCATGTTAACACGTGATTATGATACGAGCCTAATCCTGATATGATTATTTCTTAACATTAGTTTTGCTCTATTGGAGCCTGTAAATATTGTCTGCTATACATCATGGGAATGTCAAAAGAAGTTTATTAAACTTTCCTTGCTAGAAATAGCCAATCAATAACGGCAATCAGTTCCCGTCTGAGAAATAAATGTTTTACATTCTATTTCAAAACGTGTTTTATACAGTCCGAGACATTGCCCTTATGCTTGAGTGCTTTATCAAACAAAATCGTTTTGAGGGTGTTCGTAACTTATGAGCGTGACGTGAGTTAGAGGTGGATCCCATCGGTTCTGGAACTAGTATGTTAAGATAATTAGGAACCATGTGATGAATCATTTTATAAAAGAGAATGAGTCTATGCTGATATCGTCGACGTTTAAGTGAACTGAAGCCGGATTCTTTGTAGAGCAATGAATGATATGTACCACGGACGAGGCCGGTTATGGTTCTGAGACAATCAAGGTGGAGATTTTCTAATCTCATAGAAACTGTTTCTGTGCAATTATCATATAACACATCACCATAATCAAAGATAGGCAGAATATGAGATTTGTAAATATGTTCCAGCGATTTCCTAGAGATACTATATTTCATGGAACGGAAGCAATTGACTGACTTGCTGACTTTACGAATGAGAGAGGCAATATGTTCATCCCATTTACCAGTTTTACTAAGTGTAATTCCAAGATGTTTGTGATGTTCAGAATCTATTAATATGTTATTGTCGAAAGAGAGTGAGAAAATAGAGGGATGTAGTTTTCTTGAGAAGGTCATACTAACCGTTTTTTCAGGGCAGAAGACGACATTCCATGAGCGTGCCCAATTACTTACAGTTCTGAGATCGTTGTTTAGGAGTGATTGACATTCAGTTGGATCAGTTATGACCATAAACAAAGACGTATCATCCGCAAACAGTGAATGTCAGAATTGATGTCCTTTACAATATCGTTTATATATACTAGGAATAGAAGTGGCCCAAGCACAGATCCTTGTGGAACGCCAGATTTAACCCATGACGGGCTTGAGGTTTGGCCTCTGATGACCACAGATTGTCTCCTGTCCGATAAGTAATCAGTCAGAAGTGAAAGCACTTTCCCTTTTATGCCTACTGACTGTAGCTTGTAAATGAGACCTGCGTGCCATACGCGGTCAAAGGCTTTGCTTATGTCGAAGAATACAGCTTTTGTTTCTATACCTTGATCAATGCTTTTGCATATAGCATTATAAATGTTGATGAGCTGGTATGTGCACGAGTCATTTTCAGTAAATCCAGATTGGCAGCAAGAAAGTATTTGGTTTAAGCGAAGGAAATTGTTTACATATTTATGGATACATTTTTCAAAGACTTTGCCAAGGGTACTGAGGAGAGATATTGGGCGATAATTTGAGTAGATGTTAACTCCACCTTTCTTATGTACTGGAATAATATTTGCGCCCTTCCAGATTTTGGGGAAACAACATTGGTCCTGTAAGAAATTAAAGAGGGCACTTAAGGGAATTGACAATGATGGGCTGCAACATTTTGTTCGAAATTTTCCCTTTTTACCCTTCTGACTTCCGAGACAACAAAGTTCCTTGAAAGTACGGCAATTTTGCCAATGATTTGGTAACCCCGTGTGTTTAGCTTTCTTGTGCAATCTATTCCTGTTGCGGATTATTCCCCGGGGATGTACCCATTCATCCATACCGTATCGCGCTCTCGGATTACAACATCCTTATTGCTTCAATTATCCTTTCTGAGAAGCATGTAGCTACTTTATTTGGATCTTCAAGGCTTCGAAAAAGATTTTCCCAATCAGTTTCAGACAGGAAATTTTTTAATTGCATCAACATCGAGATCATTGTAGTTCCAAATTGTTCGCTTAAAGCTTTTACTTTCTGATCAAAAAAGGGTTTTTTAAAACGATTTCTATTGGACAGTGGTCACTTATACCTGCTTCGTGAACAATAGTTTTCTGACACCAGATTTGTATCAGTTACCAATGCGACATCTAAAAGAGTTGCTGAGTTTTTCCGTATGTCGTGTTGGTTCAACTACAGTTTGTGTTAAGCCGAAGTTGTCAATAATGTTTGTTAATTTATTTGATCTACCAGTGGTTTACAATCAGTTTGTGCTTTAGATATACTATCGTGAATGAGTTCCCAGTAGTTTTCAGATGACCTGGGTGGAGCATAGAACGACCCTATAAGTATGCATACCCTATAAGTGACCATATGATTTACGGGGTATTATAGATATTGATGCTAAAGTTTTCTAGGAATGCAGGAACAACCAACTCTAAAAGTGTCTTAGTTAACCAAAGGCGTGGAATACTTTAATTATATTGTTTTCTTCAAATAAAGCTTATGCCTAAGCTATTTAAGCCTTCATTTGTAGCAGTCAACACCGTTTAGGAAAAAAGTATCTCAAATTGACTTATATTTTTAGATTTTCAGACTCTACTGGTCTAAATTTAAGAATACTTGGATAAACGTTAGGCAACGTGTCGACGTAACAACATTAATTAATGTTTCTGAAATGAATGCAGATTATCAAATTTTTACTCTAGTAAAAAGAGTGGAATTCTTGAAGTAAAATAATGACTCCATGCAAAAAGTCAAATTGACTTCACAACAAATGTATTATTCATGGCAATAATTATTTCTTAGAGGAAAATCGGTAAACATTTCCTTTCTGAATGATTCTTTGTCTTAATGTTGCATGTTAACACGTGATTATGATACGAGCCTAATCCTGATATGATTATTTCTTAACATTATTTTTTGCTCTATTGGAGCCTGTAAATATTGTCTGCTATACATCATGGGAATGTCAAAAGAAGTTTATTAAACTTTCCTTGCTAGAAATAGCCAATCAATAACGGCAATCAGTTCCCGTCTGAGAAATAAATGTTTTACATTCTATTTCAAAACGTGTTTTATACAGTCCGAGACATTGCCCTTATGCTTGAGTGCTTTATCAAACAAAATCGTTTTGATGGAACTTATTGTGTTTGCCAATGTCTACTTAGAAAATAGCTCGATAACATTTTGTTTCTATAACAAAGACACAACATATGAATTTTTCATTTCATATTCTTCGCGATGTGCCACACCACTAAATGAATGGAATGTACATACTCTTCTGCCAAACTTACAAAAGCCTACAGTATAAAGTGGGGTGTATTTGCCAGGCATAAAGGAGCTAGGTTGGTTATATTTGAGAACTTAACTCTGAGCGCGCAACTGAAACGAAGATGACCATGAGTGTGGGGTGGTTAATGGTTTTATTAAATCATTAAATTTATATGAGCTATACAGAGCTAAGGTTTAACATGAGTCTGCAATGACTTCTCGATTTAGTTATCGCTAACCCAGTGCCTAATGTTCAATCTCTGCATGGGTTGGCGTGCCAAATCATTCTGTGGATTGAAACAGTAACTCGGACTTCCATGAAAAACATGTACGACTATGAATAACATATAGACAAATAATCATGGTTTCATTTAATTTGATTTGTTCAACCTTTGACTTCTGGGAATTCTCTGATCTGACCACTCAAACTACTAATGAATTTACATGAGACGTCCCATGGAGTGTGCAGATGAACCAATATTCAAATACGTATGAAATAGATTTCAAAAGATATTTTCACTGTCTCTTTTTGGATGTCAAGGGTGCTTGATTTAAGGGAATAAGGTCTTTGTTTAGTTCGGTTGTTGTATATGAAAGTTTGTGATACGAAGCCAATATCTGAAATGACCACGCTCGAGGCCGGATCAGATGGTTCCTGTTATGGTTTGAAAATCATATGAAATCCATGAAGAGCTAATTACAGTCATTTGAAAAGACTCTTTCTTTATCCTTGAATATTAAAAAATGGTGGTTAAAATATAAGATTGCATTCAAAGTATATTGGTTGTATTAATGTGACAGAGAAGGCTTCTTCACATATCTGATACTTTGATTTAAAACTGTTTGATATAGCATATCTCGTATTGCACACTAGGTTAACTGGTTCTGACTGGCAGTCACGATAGTCACATGCTTGACAAGGTCATTGGACCACTGACTGAAGACTGGATAGGAAGCAAGGTTTAGTGAAACAGTTCTCAGCATTGCTGTTCTTTTTCTTTGTGTTTAAGTCTGCATAAAAACCTTGCCACATTAACAACCGCAATTAGTACTAAAAATAGATTATTTTAATAAAGACCCAGAACCTTAAATCTGAAATATCGACATACAACATAAACATTGTTGATTGGCTATCATATATAGAGAACTTGCTATTAACAGAATTATATCTTCAACCCTAAATGTATTTCTCGACTCTGAAATAATTTCTGTTAATGGCTTAGGCAATTAGGGTAATTTTCTCTCAAATTGAATTTTATGTCAATCATGTTCAAAAGTAAAATTAACAATAGGGTATTAAAGTTGTTAAAAGCTTTCTTTTCATTCTCTGATGTATCAATATATTCACCAATTTGCCTTTAAATTAACATTATTTTGTTAACATTAACATGAAAAAGTCATAAGCAAGAATCGTTATAAAGATAATGAAATTAAGATAATGTGTTAGTTACACCTACATTATAGTATATTCAACAAAAAATACGTACTCTTGAGATATCAATATTTTAAAATATTGTTCAGTATATATAGTTATAAACGACATAAGCATGAGCTAAATCGTTTTTTGCCTTTGTGACCAATGGGGCCAAACACCAACAGTTTTTTTTCGGCACTTAAATTCGTTTCTCGCTAGTAAACGCGATTTTTATACGCCCACATGAAATGGGGGGCGTATATTGTCGTCACCCACATCCGTCCGTCCGTCCGTCCGTCCGTCCGTCCACAATTGCTCGTAAACACTCTACACAGTGTAATTCTTGACGGATTTAGATGAAACTTAATATGAGTGTTAATGATCACGCAAGGATGAACCCTATTGAAAATCAGCGAAATCGGAAAAAAATTAGTATGAGTTTGTGCCCTTGTTCTTGAATGGCTCGTAAACACTCTACAAAGTGCAATTCTTGACCGATTTTGATGAAACTTGGTGTGAGAGTATGTTATAACTCAAGGATAAACCCTATCGAAAATCAGCGAAATCGAAAAACATTTAGTATGAGTTATTGCCCTTGTTCTTGAAAACGCGTTCAATTTTAGCTTGTAAACACTCTTGAAAGAACAATTTTTAATGGATTTTAATGAAACTTGGCCTGAGTATTTGTTATCACCCAAGGATGAAGCCTATTGAAAACCAGTCAAATTGAAAAAAAATTAATATCAGTTATTGCCCTTGTTTTTGAAAACGCGTTCAATTTTTAGCTTGTAAACACTCTACAAAGCACAGTTATTGACCGATTTTGACGAAACTTGCTGAAATTGTTTAATATCACCCAAGAATGAACCCTTTTGAAAATAGCACATATCGAAATATATTTAATAGGAATTATTGCCCTTGTTCTATAAAATGTGTTGGATTTTTGCCTTGTAAACACTCTACAAGTCACAATTCTTGAGCGATTTTGACATAACTTGGCATGAGTATTTCTAATCACTTAAGGATGAACCCTATTGAAATTCAGTTAAATCGAAAAATATTTAGTTTCAGTTATTGCCCTTGTGTTTGAAAACGCGTTCAATTTTAGCTTTTAAGCACTCTAGAAAGAACAATTCTTAATGGATTTTGATAAAACTTGGCTTGAGTATTTGTTTTTACCCAAGGATGAACCTTATTGAAAATCAAATAAATCGAAATATATTTAGTGTCAGTTATTGCCCTTGTGTTTGAAAACGGGTTTAACTTTTTGGCTAATAAACACTCTAGAAGGTACAATTCATGACCAATGTTGACAAAACTCACTGAAATTGTTGGATATTGCAAGGGATGAGCCTAATTGAAAATTAAAAATATCAAAATATATCTAATATGAATTATTGCCCTTGTTCTTTTAAACGCGTTCGAATTTTGTCTCGTAAACACTCTACATGGCACAATTCTTGATGGATTTCGATGAAACTTGGTGTGAGAGTGTGTTATAACTCAAGGATGAACCCTATTGAAAATCAGCAAAATCGAAAAATTTTTTAGTATGAGTTACTGCCCTTGTTCTTGAAAACGCATTCAATTTTGGCTTGTAAACACTCTAGAAAGAACTATTCTTAATGGATTTTGATTAACTTTGGCTTGAGTATTTGTTTTTACCCATGGATGAACCCTATTATAAATCAAATAAATAGAAATATATTTAGTGTCAGTTATAGCCCTTGTTCTTGAAAACGCGTTCAATTTTAGCTTGTAAACACTCTAGAAAGAACAATTTTTAATGGATTTTGATGTAACTTGGCTGGAGTATTTGTTGTCTCCCAAGGATGAACCCTATTGAAAATCAAAAAATATTTAGTACAAGTTATTGACCTTGTTTTTGAAAACGCGTTCAATTTAACTCGTAAACACTCTAGAAAGAATAATTTTGAATGGATTTTGATGAAACTTGGCTTTAGTATTTGTTTTCTCACAAGGATAAACCCTATTGAAAATCAGATAAATCGAAAAATATTTAGTGTCAGTTATTGCGCCTGTTTTCAAAAACGCTTTCAACTTTTGGCTTGTGAACACTCTAAACATTCCTTTTTGACAAAACTCAGTGAAATTGTTTAATATAAACCAAGGATGAGCCTTATTAAGAATTAAAAATATTAAAATATTATTATGGGAGAACCCTATTGCAAATCATAAAAATACCGAAAAATATTTAATGAGTTGTTATTAGGTACAATTCTTGACAGTTTTTAATGAAACTAGAGACCCTAGAAAAAAAATAGGTTGGTAGGTTGAATAATTCATTCCACTTATTGTAACCTTACTGAAAAGTTTTTATTTGAAATAAATGCTGCCAGTGGGCGTATATTACCTTGCCTGGCAAGCTATCTTTTTAGATTTTCATTACAGAAGATGGTAAGGCGTTGAATTTCCATTATATGGTCCATGAATCATATTAAGCATATGAGCAATATAGCACAATATAGCACCTGCATCTTAAATTAAGATGCATTGTTTGGGTATGATAGCTTGAACCGAATTTTTTAAATTTTTGCAATTTCTTCAAATAACGAGTTGAAGTATGAAAGTGAATGAAAAAAACATGAAGGCCTATCAAGTTGATTCATTTAATAGTTGCAGCATGAATATTTTCTCTTAAAGTAATATTTCTTCCGAAATGACAATAAGTTCGATGAATTTATTTCATTGAATAGAAATGATAGACTAGTCGTGTTTGATTCAATAAATCCACAGCTATATTGTCATATTAATCTTTTAGGGCTGTCAATTTCAGCAATTTTACAGAGTCGTCTAGACAATTTATCTTTTTAAATTACATTAGAAACTACTATCGTAATAAAATATTGTCAAATATTTCTTTCGGTAAAATAACAATTTCGACAACTGATCGATATAATAGACTCACATGATCAAGAATTGGGTGAAGTGTTCCGTAGGGTATTTTCTAATCTTAAAAGGACAAGTTCGCCATTTTCGGGGGGTTTGATTTGATTCTTGAATATGTGTATTTTTCTGGAAATACTAGAATTATACGAAAATACAATCCCTTCAAGTATAACTCAAACTATGAATATTTACTTTCTTTAAATGCATTTTATATATATGTCAAAGTCTCCGAAAAAGAGACCATTGCAGCCGTCATCTTTCAACGCGGATTTGAAGGCTTAAATACCAGTGGTGATAAACTCAGCAAAGATATCCATGTTTCTGAGACTAAGGTACGATTGGTAATACGTAGCCTTCGGCGAAACGGTCCATTTGTTAAACATACGAGGATGTCAAATAGGCCTATGATTATTAGTTCTTTATTAAGCTTCAGATGTGCATAAGTATCGGTGCCGGATTTTAATTAGGAAATATATTTATCCAAGTACGTGATTGATTCGAAACACTTAATATTATTATGTTATATATTCATCTTCTAGATAAAGGCTTATAGCTGGAATGATAAAGTGTGTTATTTAGACTTGTTGTTATTCCACCCCGAAACAAAAAAATATGTCTTTTTAGTGTTGTTCAAATTCTCTGATGTTCATAAACTAAATATTATCGTCCTATACGATATAAAGTGGCC
>JAUJPP010000215.1:0-14193 GCA_030562195.1 Nipponacmea schrenckii
TGAGAACGATCTGTCACTGCTGAAAATCGTAGAGTTAGTTCTTGCTTTAAATCATTCCATGTGTAGTCGCCATTATCCTGTATGTATCTTTGTATAAAACTTGATACAGGCCCTTTTGCGGTCTGGAAAGCAACGTTTATTTTATTTGAATTATCTAAAGAATTGAGAAGGGCGTATTTTTCAATGTTTTGTATCCATTCGCGGAATGCATTAGGATCCCCCTTGAAAGACGATACGGCAGAGGTTATACTATTGTTTATAAAAGAGGTGGTCAAACCTCCAATTTGGTTAGATAAGTTTACGAAAAATTGATCACCTGAAGCCATAGTAAAAATTGTTACTTACCAACAGAAGTTTTACTGAAGTTTCTTGAGTAATATCTTTGCCCGTACGAGATCCTGGTCACGGCACCAAAAGAAGTGTATAGATGTAGCACTTCTAGATGTTGAAAAGACTTCACGTTGTGTTTTAATATATTTATTAGGTATGGATCTTCTGAAAAGGTGGTGAGAGAGATATAGGAGATTGGTGGCGGCGAATCTTCCTCTGTTCTGGCTCCCGGTCCAGGCTTGACAGGCTCTCTTATACCACGACCTGGACCCTGGATGCCAAACATGCAGGCTATTGGCTGGCGTCGCTTTA
The DNA here is from genome assembly GCA_030562195.1 of Nipponacmea schrenckii. NCBI lineage: Eukaryota > Metazoa > Mollusca > Gastropoda > Lottiidae > Nipponacmea > Nipponacmea schrenckii. The sequence goes on from JAUJPP010000215.1 coordinate 643, forward strand.
ATGCAAGCTGTCCACTTCAAACCTGCATGCCCAGTCAGCATTAATCTAGTTTAATAATCAAGGACACTCTCTCATCACCTTTACAGTGAAAACAATAACATAATATATCAAATAATTTCTAGCTAAATTAAAGGGACTACATCAGAACCTATAAAGTGTCACACTAACAAGTTTTAGATAAAGTAACAAGGTTTCGAAAAACACCAAAATCGGACAAATCGGATAAAAATTAGCGGACTTATTAAAATTTTGCTGAATTTTACTGTTCTGTGATGACACATGAAGTATCACTTCCGGTTTGGATTTTTTATTCTAAAAGGGTTCTAATTATGCCTGATAGTATATATGTATAGCTTTTGAACTGATTTCTTACATACACCGGAAGCTGGGTGACCCAACGCGGTTCTAAAAAACCGGAAGTTCTCACGCAAGAACCGGAAGTGGTAGAATTTTTTTTATGATGCGGTTTTATTTCTATAGGCGACTTCGCTATATTCTGTAATTTTCAAAGCGATCGGGTAATTAGCAACAAAGTTATGCAATTATTCAATTATTATTATGCAATTACCAACTACTGATGCGTAAAAATTTTAGTTTTATATATTCATTTTCTATTCCAGTACGTATCTTATCGTATTTTTCAAACCAAGTTTCTATACCGTTTTCGAGTTGGGCTGGGGAGCTTCCCGAAAAAAAAAAAAGTCTAATGAAAACAAAGAGTGACAAATTTCTAATTTCCCACTCAATGAGAAAGACAATTTTCGCTCATTCATCACCTCATGAAAGAAAAGTCTACTAGTCTTTAAAAAGAATTGGATGCTCATTGCAAAGAAATAAATTCTTTTATCAAGTTAATGGCATTTATAAAATTATTACTACTATATTTCAAAGAAGGACTTTTAGAATTTCACAAGGTAAGCAATTCAATTATTGTACTTTACCTGTCCAAGTTCTCTAATTATTGAATAATTAATGATAAATTGATTCCACTGATTGAATGCTTCTAAAATAAAAAAAAAAAGATGTAAAGTTTAGTAGAAAAACTTATTAAGGTACTTTCTCAAATTTTATTGTTTGTACATACCTTTTTAAAAGGAATCGTAGAGCTGAAAGCTTTGGTGATCTTATAAAGGTTGTACATATTTGTTATTTTATCGTTTCAGCTGGTAAAGCAGAGAGAATTACTTTCGAGGTTGGTGGAAAGAGCCCAAAGAAAGAAGAGAACTACAAAAACTGAGAGTGATTTGTCGACTATTCAGTTGACAAAAAGATTCCAGCTCCGATTGAAATATTGAAAGACAAGGAGGGTATAGGTATATCTGTATTTTTTGTTAATTGAACGATTAACGATCAAATATTGAGTTTATGTTGCTGTTTGATTTTATACTTTTAAGCTTATTCACCTGAAGTTTTTTGAAGAAAGATTTAAATAAGGGGTATTTACGCTTTATGAGAGAACCTGTTATTCGAAAATTGTGGGGTTTTTTTTTAGATGGAACAAGGAAATAGTGATGTGAATCTGCTTAAGTCCCCATATGTTAGAATTACTTACTAATATTATTATATTGTTTTGATTTCTAAGTACACATTGGTTTTAATTGTTGGATTTCTTTTTTATGTTATGTTGATTTGTTTGTATGTTTTTGTTGTTTTTTTTTATTTTGTTAATATTTTTTTTTAGTAATCCAATAGCATGCATTGTCAAAATTTTCTAAGAAGAACATTGAAATGAAATGGCAATGTAATGTTTTCAAAAGTACATTAGTTGTATAATCCTACTTAGTATTGGCTTCATATGATATTCCTACAGACATCGTTATACTTTTTTATTTGAAAAAAGGTGAGAGGTGGGGTGATGATGTTAATCAAATTGTCTGACAAGCAGAAAAAAATATTCTACATTCATGGTTCAACATCACATAGTTTTAACATTTTCGATTTTCTCCTTTTTTAGTTCAATTAAAGAAGAAAAGGGGAATGATATGTGCAGTTCTGTCTGATTATCAAATAGCCAAGGTATGTTCCTTTTGTACTTTGTTTGTGTTAAAATTTATTATTTTTTCAATGTAAGAGTATAAAAAAATTTATTCTGAAAGTCCTTAAGGGTTTTTTTCCAATTATGTTCTTGTTTTTAACACAGCTTTTAAGATTTGTACAGTTATTATGTCAAATGTCCAATTTTTACTGCCTAACAATTTGGCCATGAGATGACAATAGGATTATTAGATTTTCTGGCTTTTCAATTTTTTTTAACTTTAATGAAAAAATTTGGCAGTGAATATCCCTCCCCTGATACTGTACCTTGTTAGTGTAACCTTCAATTAAATCTGTTTTATATCTTAGCTAAATTAAGAATTTTATTGTATTTCAGTCAGAACAGGCCAAATTAGCAGAAAACCCTGAATTAAATGAGCCAGCAGACAAGCCGGAATTAGGTGAGCCAGCAAACCTTAATTCGATGAGCCAGCAGACAAACCTGAATTCGATGAGCCAGCTGACAAACCTGAATTAGATGAGCCAGCTGACAAACCTGAATTAGATGAGCCAGCTGACAAACCTGAATTTGATGAGCTAGCTGACAAACCTGAATTAGATGAGCCACCAGACAAACCTGAATTAGATGAGACAGCTGACAAACCTGAATTAGATAAGACAGCTGACAAACCTGAATTAGATGAGCCAGCTGACAAACCTGAATTAGATAAGCCAGCTGACAAACCTGAATTGGATGAGCATGCAGACGAACCTGAATTAGATGATGAACCTGAGAGTTGTTCATCCCTTTTCAGTAGCAGCGATGAATATGTCCCAAATAAAGAAGATCTTAAACAGTACAAAGAAGACCAAGAAGATGATGTGATACCCAACAGTGATGACAGTGATAGTAATTGTAGTGAAATCATCCCTGTAATAAGCAAGTTTCTAAAACATTCACCAATACAAACTGATAATGTGATACAGTTAAATGGGGATGAAGAAGATGATGAAGATATTTTTGATGAAGATGAGATATTAAGAAGCAAATCAAATCCAGATATTTACATACGGAAAGTTATAACCTCAGACACAGGAAAAAATGGGAAGAAGAAAAAATGCCCTCGTATGTTTAACAGTTACCAATTCTGTGACATGTGTGACAAAAAAGTTTCAAATTTCGATCAACATATATTTCGCAAACACAAGAATAATGACCTGGTGAAAGATATTTCAAGTAAAACTGATGTTAAGGAAAGAAAGAAGTTAATATTTTTACTAAGATCAAGATTCAATCACAAGTATAATTTATTGTCTATCGAAAGGAAAAAGGGGGAAATAATATTAGATCGGAGGCCATCAGATAGTTTTGACTTGAAAGACTATGGTCCTTGTCCCAGTTGTTTAGGTTGGATCAAAAAGAAGCTATTGTGGAAACACCAAAAATCATGCCAGGCTTTTCAAGGAAACTTCCAAAGTAAATCATCCTTACTTACTCAGTCTGACATGTTGTCACTCAGACTAAAAACTACCGCTAGTAAAAGACTTGTTGAAGAAGTTTTCAAAATAATGAACCATGATGAAGTGGGAACAGTTGCAAGAAGTGATGGACTCATTGTTATGTTGGGTAATCAGTGGATGGACAAAAATTTCGGAAATAAGCTTAATCGTGGAAAGTACACATCACAAGTTATGCGCTTGAATGCTAGACTTTTGATAAACCTACGCTCCATTAAACCTCTAGATGTAAATGCATCTATGTCAGATTATTTGAAACCGGAACATTTTGATGCATGTGTTGAGGCTACAATGAAAACAGCTGAAAAGGACATTGTTGACGAGGATGAGATCAATAAGCCAAGTGTCCTATTAAAACTTGGTTTTGACATCAAAAGAATGGCTAATGCAAAAGTTGCTAAAGGTATCCAAACGGGTTATAAAGAATTAAGATCGGAAGCAGAAGATTTCCTGAAGTTAATGGATGTGAATTGGGGCACGCGTGTTACTAAAATAGCACGAGTCACATTAAATGAACGACACTATAACAAAGAAAAGAGTTTACCTGACCCATCCAACATAGAAAAATTAAACTGTTACCTCAAAAAGGCTATTCTTGAAATAGATTATGGAAAATTAAGTTACGAAAACTTTTCACACGTTGCTGAGCTAATTAGTGCGAAACTGGTCATCTATAACAGAAGGAGGACAGGAGAACTTGAAGCACTTCGGTAAGTTATTTTTAATTATTTATTGGGAATTCTTAGCTTTTAAATAAGCAATATTTTTATTTCAGTTTGTCTTGTCATGCAGATATATAGATGCTTACTTGAAGTTAAAATGATTAAAGAATATTTTCTTTTTCTGTGAAATCAGATATTTTTGTTAAACATATTTTGTCTCTATTTTTCATTTCAGACTTGGAGATTATAGAGCCAGAATAAAAGGAGTAGATGAAACAGATCAAACCATGGCTAGCAGTTGTACAGAATTTGAGAAATATTTGTTGCAGTCACAAGAAGTTCTTGAAATAAGGTATGTAATAAAGTGTGCATTTCTGTTTTTATTGCATTTACTATATTGAATATCTTTCAAAGCATAGATACACAGTATATATATGCATTTTTAAAATTTTTAAAAAGTATTAACTGGTGGAAGATTGTTACTAAAAATTGTAATCATCCAGAGGTGCGTCTTAAGGCATGATTCATGAAATGACTAATGGCATACATATTTTTAGCTCATCCAATGCATATTTAACCATATATTATTTTTAAAAAATTGCAGACGGGTCGTGGTGTTCCAGTAATTTTACCGCCAGAAGTATCCAAAGGGTTAGAGTTTTTAGCAAATACAGAAGTCTGAAGTGAGGTTGGCATCCATCCCCATAACATTTATTTATTTGCAAATAAAGGTAGGTCTTTTCTTTGCTGTCTTTGATATGGTTCAGATACTTTCCATTAGAGACTGGCACAAATGCATTGTAATTTTCAGTTGCTCTACACAGATTGTTCAATTGTACCCATAGTTTGTTGGACTATATGTCTGAGGTGATATTACTGAATACTGGGATTTCAAATTGAAACAAAAATAACTAGTGACTCCATAGTCAAAGGGGAACAATTTTTGTCTGTTTTAGTTGTGAGCTGAATTAATGAAGAAATGTGAAATTATCAATGAATAAATGAAATTTGTCCGCTAATATTGTGAGGTGAAATTGGTCAGAAGTTGTGAGAAAATTCTTTTATAATTTGGAGACTCAAAACTTCGTTAATGTGGAACTTTATTTTCTGTAGGTCATGGTGTTATAAGAGCTTACGATTCATTATCAAAGGCTGTTAACAAAGCTTCTTTAACTTCGCCAGAGAGGGTAACGAGCACGAATCTTAGGAAGTATATGGCCACTATCACTCGGGTAACTTTTATTCTTTATTTATTGGAACAGTATAAAGCCTAACAAAATTTTTAATTTGGAGCAATTCTGTTTTGTCATTTCCTTAAACTCTGATTTGAAATTATCAAACCTGCTTTTCAGAAGAATATGTCTTAGTCTAATTTGTATGCATGTTTTGAGACACTGAATAGTGAAGACCCATCACAAAAGTGCTCAAAATATATGTTTTGCTTTGATACATAGTTAATCAAGACTAGAGTATTTCTGTAAAAGTTAATTTGTTAAATTGAGTTGAATGATTATTTTAGTAGGTTCTAGATCTGAAAGCAAATGAATTACAGTGGGTTACAAACCATTTAGGCCACACCCTAGATGTTCATAAAATCTACTACAGAAACACCAGTGACGTTATCGAAAGAATGCAAATAGCCAAAATACTGCTACTTCAAGATACTGCACAAGTGAACAAGTTCGTAAATAAATCACTTGAAGATATCCAATTAAAAGGTTTGTTATTGTGTAAGATTTATGCAGCATGCAAACTATAAATGATATTGGTAATTATGTCTTTATTAAAGACTTGTGTGAGAGATTGTGGCTGAAATGTAAGGAGCAAACCAACGCTCGCAGCAAGGATATTCTTCTTCCCTTATTTCAGGCCACATACTTACTACCAGTGTTTAAATATTGTTCCGAACTCTTTATGTGATGAAGAGAAATCCTGTTAAATTGCAGGTCATTTAGCGGACGAAAACGCCCATCTTGTAGTATTTATGCTTATACTAAGTGTTCAGCAAGGTCAACATTTCAGCTCCCAATAAATTCACAGAAATTTGTTATTTCAGATATTGTTACATCAGAAGAGTCATTCCAAGATACAGATCATGTCATGAATGAATATGAAATTCAGGATCTATATGATAATGATGGAGATGAGTGTGAAGAAGATGTGCCCAAGAAAAAGAGAAAAACCTGTAGTTCAACCAAAGTTAAATGGTCAGCAGATGAAGAAGAGGAAATTAAAATAATTTTTGAAAAGTACATTGCAAAAAAACAGAGACCAAAGCCTAAAGCCGTAGAAAAGGCCATCAAAATAAGCAAGGCCAATAAGGGATATATTCATAAGAGATCCAAAGACACTCTAAAAAAGAAAATGTTCAGAATGATAGATAAACTAAACAAAGAAAAGTGATTTTATTGAAATTTGAGAGATGATTTTCTTAAGGCTATATATCATTGCTGTAGTCTAAGGTCATAAGTAGTACATATGGCCAAAAACCTATTCTTGTCTATTTGGATGCAGAAAAAGGAAAGGATTTAGGTCATATACGTACCACTTATGACCTTAGACTACAGCAATTAAATATGGGATTTTTGTCTGTAATATTAGTGAGGTGACTTTTCTTGAAATGATTTTAAAGGTGATTTTTGGTAAACTTTCCTTGTGGGATTTTTTGTCTGTAATATTAGTGAGGTGACCATTCTTGAAATGATTTGTGAGGTGATTTTATCAAAACTTTCTTTGTGGGATATTTTGTCTGTTGTATTAGTGAGGTGACCATTCTTGACATGATTTGTGAGGTGATCTTATCAAAACTTTCTTTGTGGGATATTTTGTCTGTTGTATTAGTGAGGTGACCATTCATGTGATCATAGGACAAGTTTTTATTGGGTTAAAATTACGACTAGTATATGAAAAGTTGCGCCTTTTGATATTGAATTCAGTAATTCTATAAAAAGTTTTTACGACATTTTTGAGATACGACCTTTTGACTCTTCACCGACGAAATGTCTTCTCTTAACAGTAGTGTGGAGTAATATTTTTTTACTTATCATTTTGAGCAAATCATTGAATTAATTGTTTTTGCTTTTTTTTCTTTTAAATAAATCTTTGAACTTGAAGCGCGTAGTCGTCTTGAATGCCCAATGGATACCATAAGATATATTTGAATTGTGATGGGAGAAGGAGTTCGGCCAAATACCAGTTGACTGTATGCAAGGGTTGGATGCTTCCTTAGGTTCGCCCTGTTAGGATCACTTGGATGCTGGTGCAATCGATGAAAATATATAGAAGGTGATCGACCGGTAGCACTGGGTCCGACAAGACTGCCCAACTTAACAGAGCAAAACCATATGTTAATTGAGCATGTTTTAATCAACGAGGTTTCGGGCTTGATGGCCCTAGTCAATTTTTGCTCTGTTTAGTTAGGCAATCTTGTCGACCTAGTGCTACCAATCGGTCACCTTCTATATTTGAATTAGAGTACCATTTTATCTATTCTTTTCCTGCTCTGTTAGCATATAATCATATAGTCGCTAATGTTCACACTTCAGTCCATTGTTTCTGACTAGTATCTTAAATGGAGTGCAAGGTAAACAATTAGTTAGGTATTTTAGCCAGTTATATTAGTCATATAGAGACCATAACAACATGGATGGTGCTTATATAAATGCTGTTGATAAAGTAAACAATTAGTTAGGTATTTTAGCCAGTTATAATGGTCATATAGAGACCATAAGAACATTAATAGAGAATGGGGCAGATATAAATGCTGTTAATAAGGTAAACAATTAGTTAGGTATTTTAGCCAGTTATAATGGTAATATAGAGGCCATAACAACATGGATGGTGCTAATATAAATGCTGTTAATAAGGTAAACAATTAGTTAGGTATTTTAGCCAGTTATAATGGTAATATAGAGGCCATAACAACATTAATAGAGAATGGGGCAGATATAAATGCTGTTAATAAGGTAAACAATTAGTTAGGTATTTTAGCCAGTTATAATGGTCATATAGAGGCCATAAGAACATTGATAGACAATGGGGCAGATATACATGCTGTTGATTGAGACAAGTTTTCAATTTGTTGACCAACTTAGATCTACTCTAGATTACATGATTTCGACTAGCCATGCGCTGACGTCAATATTTAGTGTTATGTTGTTTTATGAATTTGTCGCCCCTTTGATCGAAAAGCCTGTAAGTATAGTCATAGTTAATATCATAGAAAGTGCTGACAGCGTATGTTCGTTTACTTCATTCAACTAGGTCTTGTTTATGACATCAATTGGACATGTCAAGTCGAAATCATGTGAAAGTTGCACAATGAGTTTTGTCCCTAGCCCCAAGTGAGAGTGATCTCCCTTAAATATGAAGTGTTACGATGTGGTTTCCTTTTGGGAGTAGAGGTTGTAACTTGGTACTAATGACAAGGTTACGAAAGCACTGGCACAGGTCTTATAAGTATAAGGTTACCAAAACTTTTGGGTTATATTGTAATCACCCATCTGTTTGTCCGTTCACATTTTCTTGTGCTCACTCTACAGACTACAATTGTTAACAGATTTTTTATACACCCACATTATAATGTGGACGTATATTGTCGTCGCCCCTGTCTGTCCGTCCGTCCGTCCACTATTTCTTGTGGGTGCGACAGAGGCTACAGTTTTTATCCGATCTTTACAAAACTTGGTATGTGTCTCTGGTATCATAAAATCTCGGTTCCTTTCGAAAACCAGCTTTCTAACTTTTACGGTTGGTGAGTTTTGCCCTCTAAATTAGCGAAAATTTGTCAAATTCAGCTTGTGGGTGCGATACAGACTACAATTTTTATCAGAACTTTATGACAATTGGTATGTGTCTTTGGTATCATAAAGTCTGGCCTTTTTGAAAACCAGCTTCCTGTTTTATAGGGTTTGTGAAATATGCCCCCTTACTTAGTTCAAATTTAGCAACTTTAGCTTTTGGGTGGAATATAGGTTATGGTAATTTCACATTTCATTCCCTGTTTATTTTTATCAAATTAATAAGCATGTATGTAAATGAACTCTTTTGAAGAGTATAATATGTAAATAGTATAAGTATTCAACTATTATTTTGCTGTTGGTGTTTGCTCATACAAACACATTTGCTGCTGGTGGGCGTATAGCCTTTTGGGCGTCCGCTTGTTTTATTTTTGGTATGTGGATTCGTGGCACCACTTAGAGGAACTCTATCGATTTGGTGACAATTGGTTAATCTTTCACTGATTTACAGCCTAAAACTTAGCATTTTTGTGACATAAAGACTCGTTAACATGACTTAGGATGTGTTGTGACAACTCTACTGTAATTCGGAGGTTGTAAATAATCATAAAAGCAAACAAAATTTTTTCAGACTTGGGTCAAAGCCATATGGATCGAAGGAAGACGAGAAATGGGTGGTGTAATTCCAGAGAGTTGGATAGTTGACAAGCATGTTGCTCGGCCTCGAGGCGTAAATTCTAAAAAGGCAATGGAGGCCAATGCAGCACCCACTGAGAAGTGGATGAAATTCCCTTTGCTGAAGATAAAAAAAACTGGTAGGTAATTGTAGAATTAAAATCAATTACTGTACTGCATGACTTTAAATATAACTAAGAATTATACTACACATTGAAATATGACGTAAGCTTATATTGTTGTATTATTGAATTACTTGTAGGTGATAAATCTATGTGTGAGAATGACGAAGATACAGAATATTCTGAATATGAGAAAAGACAGAAGGAAATCAAGGAATATCCAGATTTTATCTTAAATGAATCGGATAAAAAATTTGTTTCTGTTCAATACCCTGTTTCTTTATGATTTTTTCATGCATCTTAATATGCAAACTTGTTTTGTACCCAATAATTTGTTTGTCTATTTCATTTGAGAAATGGATTGGATCAGTTATTTTTATTTTGATGAATTTCATTTAGATAAAATAGTTGAGAACTCTGAAGCACATGATGTATCTAGTGGAGAAAATCCAGGTTCTGTAGATAATCTCTCTTATAGTTTTCTCAGAAAGAAATTCACAATTATAATTACTGAATTTTACTGGAAATTCAAAGTCCAATAGGAAAGGTTGACAAAGGAAACCTTAACCAACCATGATCAAAACAGCTAATAGATTAATTAATCCCCAATACCCCAAATCGAGAAGATGTAATAAGTTGATTGTCTTGTCAGCTTGGTTAATCGTTCGAAATATGTTTAGTTGTTTAGTCGCACCTCACTGACTAATGCCTGTATCTCTTGTCACTATATCTCTCTCTATTTCTGACCTTTAATCACCTGAGTTTCTATTTCTTTTACCTGAGTAAAAAGTGTTGTCATTCAGTTTGTTTGCTACTGTCAAGACAGATTTAGATATTGAACCTTCTTCAATAGTCCTGTCTATTTAAATAGTGTTTCTTTTATAATATATTGTTTCAATATATTTTATATGACTTATTATTTTAATTCTAATATATTCTAATATAAGGTATGTCTTTTATTATAGTTTGTGTTTACCTTAGTTACCTGGGGTCGGCCATCTTATAATTGAGTTTATAATCCAGTTTGCAAACAGTATATTACATTTAAATTCTATCAAATACATTTAAATACATTACATTTCATTCCCCTTACATATTTATGTATATTTCTTTACAATTCTTGTATTATATTATTTCCAGATCAAAGCCTGGAAAGGTACTTCACCTTTAATTAAGCTTAGTTTAAAACCCCTTTATAGGGTAGGTTATATTTTGTATTTCACTTGTATAATTCGAAATTTATTTATAGTTCATATGCATAGGTAGTTAGATTCATATATTTCATATGATGGTATAATGTATATAGATATGATTTTGATATTTTAATATTTAACAAGTAAATAAGAATGTACAGAGTTCTAGATTGTAATTGTGTTATTTTGTACTTTCAGGGTTTTTCTTGATGCTTCATGTATAATAAAGTTTTATCTCAATTGAACCCTTGGTGTGATCACTTTACCCACATCATAAACCTCTACAACATATTATATTTTAAGTGTGTAATATTAGCAATTACTTCTCACTTGTTCGCCATGCTGCTTTTTCCGTAAACAAGACACTTTTCGTTGGAACTCGTTAAATAGGCTCAAGGAGGTAAAATATGCAATTATATATTGTTTCTATTATTCATTCAAGTACAATATTGTTTGCGAATATACTTCTGGTAATACCAATATGTTTGTTTGTGTCATACGCGTAATACTTTAGATTTTGTGAGAACTGTTAGTTTATGTATGGTAATTTTATTCTTTCTGTTTTTACGTCTATTTCATATACATGTTCGACTTTTAATACGATAATAAAGATGTTGAATATGAATCCGATGATTTAGTCAGTAGATGCTCTTCCCTTGTATTCCACCAACATTTGATGACCCAACGTCCGAGGGAGAACGTAAATCAGGGTGCGTTCGATATGCAACCATGTAAACCGTTACAGTAGGTACTCAACCAACAAACAAGTTCAATGTGAATGTTGATGGCTCTAATTATGTGTCCTTATTAGTTTCAATTAACAATATTTATCACACCTGGGCCACCATTCTACAACATTGTGAACTAACATTGAATCAATGCTGATCCAATGTTACTGTGCTTTCAGCGTTATCTGAAGTCCTATTCCAAACTAATTTTATATATTTATCATTAAGCAAGTTATGCAAATTTTTTTCTCAAAAATTCCAAATACAAAAGGTCAAAGGTTACGAATTAATAATAGTGGGTCAATTATTGTGACATCATCCAAAAGACAATTTAGTTGGCTACAAAATAAATAAAAGTTGTAATGTATGAAAACAAAGAAAAAGAAAGTTATGAAAATTTCAATGAACCAATGTGTATTTCCTTTGCTTTAAGCATTTCTTTCTTGGAGAAAATTGAACGAATACAACTTAATTTTAAGTGCGAAAGGGTTCAATACTTTTATTGTGAGGTATTTTAAAGGAGCCCAGGCTTTATTTGCTTCGGACAATCATCCGACAGCCTCAAACACATGAAATCTTTTGGTTAGCTAATCAGAAATAGTCTACAGAGCTTACCTTTGAAATTTGAGCCTTCAAATCCATGTGTATCCATAATTATCCGTGTTTGAAAAATCATAATGTCCTAAGAAATTACGAACGTCCCGCCATATTGGAAAACGGTTCGTCTTGACAATCAAAGAGTTATCCTTCCCGTCGTGCAATAGCGGTCATCTATATAAATAGACTACAACGCATTTTTCAATTGTAGACTTTGTCAACAGGACACACAATTTTCAGACTGACTGGAGACCAGCCGCGTACAGCACGGTTAAAAAAATGAAAAGTGAAATTTTTTGTTTGAGGCATATTTCAAGGTATTTTGCGATTTTCTTAGAGCTTGAGTATTTCTGAGGACTGTTTAAATGTAACAAAGACCCAAAACGACCCATAAAAATCAAGCCTGGGCCTCTTTAAATTCAAGTTCGACTTTCAGGGACTTAACTCGTCCCTTAATAATAAAATATATGGTATAAGTTGAAGTAAAATGGGCATGCAAAAACCCCCCAAAGAAGGGGAAAAGAGGATTTCTAATAATAGAAGGGACTAAATACAATCATTTGCATAAAATTGGTTAAATACTTCCTTTTGTGTGGATGTTAAATTAAACTCGACTACTTTAAGGGACATAACTCGTCTCTCAATAATACATTATATGGTATTTGTTGAAGTAAACAGAACTCGTTCATAAAAAGATTTATATCAAGCGATTGTTTATTAATAGTTGATTAGGTTTAGGTCGTTCAAGGTTTTAGAAATACTTACGTAAGAAAAAATTCGCGTCTTTGTTGTAAGTTCATATTTTATGTAATTAGGTCATATTTAGATTCGTAGGTACAAGGGAGGTAACTAATAAAAATTACTGGTTTTTTTTCGTAGAAATTTATATACTTCCTTGATTGATGGTGAACCCGATTTTATTAGACTACTAAGGTATATATTTATTTCTCTCCCTACTTGGCAATGACTTGGTGGCTTGTGAACTGTCATTAGAGCAGTTTAATCAACATTGTAGATTTGATGAGGTTCAAATTTATATTTACTCAGGATGGTTCCCAAATTTGTAAAAAAAATTATTCACATTAGCTTGATTAAAACTTGACGCTCTTCCAAGGCTTGTAGCCTCAGGACTTCTGATACATAAATCTGAATGCCTGTGCTAAAATCCTCGTAACCAATCATTCCTAGCTTGTAGAGTTTCTAGCCACTTCGGAGGCATTTTAAATCCATTTTTAATACCATAATGGTATGCAAGTTTTTTAGTGGCAACAGTTGTTAAACCATCTGTGCCTTTTTGGAGACCTTGTTGTTAGTGTTACCCGCACACTATGCGAAAGACAAAT
>JAUJPP010000216.1:0-13361 GCA_030562195.1 Nipponacmea schrenckii
CTTTGCAGGAAATATGCTCACTACCGATATTTTCTTCCGTATTTTTCACAGTTGGGTTTTCATCAACGCGAGTTGATTCAGAAATGGGGTTAGTCAGCTGAACGTTTCGTGATCTAATCTTAGTTTCTTAGATTTTTGTTCATGTTCACTTGAGCAGTTCAAACCCAAAGATGTATCGGGAACGTGAGCATTGGTCGGATTATTAAGAGTAGGATTTTCTGACGAGAGTTCATTAACTGTGCTATTGTAATCGTCTTCAAAGTAGTCCGAACATACACACTCTGTTTCTAGATTTTTGCACACATTGCAAATTTTATATGGACATTTATTTCCCATATGCCCCATCTGATGACACCTCCTACACTCAATTTTGGGGCAATCAGCAATCATATGCGTTTCTGAATAGCATTTATTACAGACTTTGGTTTGATTATTATGGATCACTCTAAAACTTTTGATTCCGTTTATTGTTTCTAATTTCACAGCCCAGGGAAGAGATCTCAGACCAGGGGGGAAGATGCACTTAACATGTCTCGTTCCATTTTCAATTGTTTTAAATTTATCATGATAATGTCTAATCATTTCGCCTTCTATTTCTATATTAAAGAGCTTAAGTTTATTAATCAGTACTCTGTCTTCGACGTAAGAGGGGATATCCATAAATGAAACGACTGTATACGGTGAATATGGGCTTTTACAATCAAATTTTGTCTCACCTATAGTAAGTCCTTCAGTCAGTTTCTCTGCATTTGCTTTATCGTTCACAGTTACTTCAATCGTGCCAGGTTTTCTCGGAATAACAACATACACATTACCAATACCAATAACATCTTCTAATCCATCTATAATTTCGTCTAATTTAATCCTGTTGCAATCCTCCACATTGATTTCAACAACACTCTTTCAAATACTTTCTCGAGCCCATATCTAAGGCTGAGGGGGGTAAAACCCCAAAGCGAAAGTCAAATTATCTCCAGATATACTATTACTACAGTATCAAACAGTCAGAAAGATTATAATCCGCTAATATCACTCAACACGCTTCAATGAATCCTAGAGCGAACATATACGATGTTTACTCGTCGCTGTCCAAACTAGGTATGACGGGCAAGAACGCAAACCACAAAACATGGCCCCCAAAACATGTTATACCCTTCTGGCGAGTGGCTCATAGTGGGTTAAAATATGGCAAAGGCAATTAGGGTTAGCTTTTTTCAGGCTTACTGTTTTATACTGACCTGTTTTGTATACTTAAACTAATAGAAAAGACAGTGCTAGACTTGAAAAAAAAAAGAATTTTCAAAAATTCTTTCACTGGGATTCGAACCCACGGCCCCAAAGTTGCCGGGCAAGAACGCAAACCACAGGGCCACGCAGACTTAGGATTAAGACTTGGGGTTAGCTAGGGTTAACCCTAGGGTTAATCCTGGGGTTAACTGCCATTTTAAGAAAGCAAATTAGGGTTAGCTCAGGAAAGGGTCAAGGCTTGCTCAAAGATATGGTTTCCGCATACCAAATGAAAGGGCACTTCGTTGCGCATCTTCTCAACACAAATTCGCTGGAAACAAACTACCACAGGAGCTTAAAATGGCCCCCAAAACATGTTATACCCTTCTGGCGAGTGGCTCATAGTGGGTTAAAATATGGCAAAGGCAATTAGGGTTAGCTTTTTTCAGGCTTACTGTTTTATACTGACCTGTTTTGTATACTTAAACTAATAGAAAAGACAGTGCTAGACTTGAAAAAAAAAAGAATTTTCAAAAATTCTTTGACTGGGATTCGAACCCACGACCCCAAAGTTGCCGGGCAAGAACGCAAACCACAGGGCCACGCAGACTTAGGATTAAGACTTGGGGTTAGCTAGGGTTAACCCTAGGGTTAATCCTGGGGTTAACTGCCATTTTAAGAAAGCAAATTAGGGTTAGCTCAGGAAAGGGTCAAGGCTTGCTCAAAGATATGGTTTCCGCATACCAAATGAAAGGGCACTTCGTTGCGCATCTTCTCAACACAAATTCGCTGGAAACAAACTACCACAGGAGCTTAAAATGGCCCCCAAAACATGTTATACCCTTCTGGCGAGTGGCTCATAGTGGGTTAAAATATGGCAAAGGCAATTAGGGTTAGCTTTTTTCAGGCTTACTGTTTTATACTGACCTGTTTTGTATACTTAAACTAATAGAAAGACAGTGCTAGACTTGAAAAAAAAAAGAATTTTCAAAAATTCTTTCACTGGGATTCGAACCTACGGCCCCAAAGTTGCCGGGCAAGAACGCAAACCACAGGGCGACGCAGACTTAGGATTAAGACTTGGGGTTAGCTAGGGTTAACCCTAGGGTTAATCCTGGGGTTAACTGCCATTTTAAGAAAGCAAATTAGGGTTAGCTCAGGAAAGGGTCAAGGCTTGCTCAAAGATATGGTTTCCGCATACCAAATGAAAGGGCACTTCGTTGCGCATCTTCTCAACACAAATTCGCTGGAAACAAACTACCACAGGAGCTTAAAATGGCCCCCAAAACATGTTATACCCTTCTGGCGAGTGGCTCATAGTGGGTTAAAATATGGCAAAGGCAATTAGGGTTAGCTTTTTTCAGGCTTACTGTTTTATACTGACCTGTTTTGTATACTTAAACTAATAGAAAGACAGTGCTAGACTTGAAAAAAAAAAGAATTTTCAAAAATTCTTTCACTGGGATTCGAACCCACGGCCCCAAAGTTGCCGGGCAAGAACGCAAACCACAGGGCCACGCAGACTTAGGATTAAGACTTGGGGTTAGCTAGGGTTAACCCTAGGGTTAATCCTGGGGTTAACTGCCATTTTAAGAAAGCAAATTAGGGATTGTAGGTTGTAACATTGCGGTTAAGCACAGGCACGGGCATGTAGGCATTACCTCCAGTGATAAGGAATTGTATGTGCAGTTGTGCAAAAGAAATGGAATGAAAAGTTCAAGTAATCATCTATAATCTTTATAATCTGAAATGTAAAAAAATACTACTGGTTCCCACAGGAACATTAATATCAAAGGAATATCAATTATAATAAATGTTTTTTACTTGTGAAAATGAAAAGTATAATGGAAAAAAGGGGAGAAAAGGGACATAGCCTTAAAGCATGTTGAAGATAATGACGAGGAAAGGCACTCTATAGATAGTGGTTACATCAGAAATAAGGAGAAAAGAAATGAATCTAAGAAAGGAGAGGTAATCTACCACGGACCAAGATATCATTTAAATTTTTATTTCGGGTATAGGCGACAACTAAATCGTTTGTAAAAACTGTTGGGAATTTTTCTTGCAATTGTTTGTAGAGGTGGATAATTATACGAGGAACTTGACCAGCTGTACTATTGTATTGAATAACCAAGGGTATAATCTGAAAGTCTACTTGGATATTCATGCCGAACGGATGCATGGTTTGTAATTTGTTAATCCAAAAGTTTTCACGAATTAATCGAACTTTCTTAGTATTCATACCAGGTTGTTCATATATCTGTTCTATTGGAATAATTTTTAGGTCTGTTAATTGATGATTGGATTGGTTAAAGTGTTTAGATACTGTTTTATTTGTTTTTTTGAGGTTGATGTCAGATCGGTGATGATTAAAGCGAACCCTTAACGAATTCATTGTCTCGCCGACGTATTGTTGGCTACATCTTGTACAGGAGATAAGATAAATGATGTTACTGCTGGTACAACTAAGTTTGTCATTAAATTGAAATATTGCACCTGTACGTGTATTTTTAAAAAAATCAGTGGGCAAAATAAAGGGACATGTTTGACAGCGGGTTGTATTACATGGATGAACAGAAGAATTTGGTAATGGTAAAGGGTTCGAGTCGTTTTTAGCTGAGATTTCAGCCAATGTGGAACTTTTGATACTTCTCAAGAATCTTCTTGAGTAGCCGCGTTCGCGTAGTTTTTGAAAGACAATAGAACAAGCCTCCTCGAAGTCGGTGAAATCTCAAGATTTGTGACTTAATAATGCCAGAAAAAGTATGTTTCGGATGAAAAGACGATTTGAATAAAAGTTGGTGAGTGTCGGTGGGCTTGAAAAAAACTTTAATATCTAATTGATTGGTTTCATGAAAATTGGTATCTTTAAAAACTGTAGTGTCCAGAAAATCAGTTTGCTTTTCGCTAATATTGGAGGTTAATTTTATAGATGGGTGGTGGTTATTGAGAATATTAAAATATTCCCAAAATTCGTCAATCGTATGAGTCCAAATTAAGAAAATATCATCAAGGAATCGTACATAAAAAATTGGTAGTCTTGGGCAGAGAAGTGATACCTCTCTTTCCCATTCTGCCATGAAAATATTTGCATAGGAGGGGGCAAATCGTTTTCCCATGGCAGTTCCTGAAGCCTGAAGATAAATTTTTTCATTAAAAATAAAGTCATTCCGTTTCAAACAAATTTCTAACATTTCTAGGATTTCTTTATCCGGTCTATCAGGGTCGGGCTTCCGCTCAAATGCTTGCTTTACAGCGCGCAATCCAGACTCATTGTCAATTCTAGTATACATGCTTTGAACGTCTAAAGAAACTAATAAAGCATCTGCTGGGATTTTAAGTGTTTTTATCTTCTCAACGAAGTCGTTTGTGTCTTTGATATAGGCAGGATGTGTTGAAGCTAGTGGCAGTAAAAAGTGATCTATATATTCTGAGACCCTATAAGACTCACTTGCACAGTCAGATATTATTGGCCGTCCTTTGGGAATTTTATTGGGTGAAAACCACTCATTTTCGGGATTTTTGTGGATTTTCGGAAGGGTGTACAAATGTCTTTGACGGGGCTCTTTGTCGGGCTTCAGATAATCAAATTGCTTTGGTTTAAGGTAGTCTTTATCAAGTAAATCTTTCAAAATATTTGTTATTAATTTGGTAGTTTCCATGTAAATCGGATTGTCTAAAGGAGTGTAATATTCAAGGTTACTTAATTGTGATTCGGCTTCATTGACATAATCCTGCCTATTCAAGATCACACAACAACTTCCCTTATCGCTTTTCTTGATAACAATATTTTTGTCTTTCTTTAGAGCGTTCAAAGCAGTACGTTCCGCATGAGAGAGGTTGGCTTTCTCGTTTACGATAGGCAAACGAGATACTTCATTATCCATTTCCTGAAAGGTATCTAAAATGTCTTTGTGCATACAGCTATCAGCAGGCGTAAATTTTGATTTTTCTACAAACTTGGTGATCGGACCACGAGAAGGCGTGTTTCTATAGAAATAGTTCAACTTTAAATTTCTCTGAAATCTTTTAGTGGCTTCCACTAATGGTATACGTGATGAAGATTTTTTAGAGGGTACAAATTTAAGACCTTTATCTAGTAGTTTTTGTTCATTTGGAGAGAGAATTCTTGAACTTAGGTTGACAACTGTTTTTCCAAGCTGGAGACTAGTATTGGGATCCCCCGCATCTAGTTTAAAGGTGCTGAAGATGCTGTGATGAAGTCCATCCAGTGGCTATAGATGGATTGAGCTGTTATTGGTGTCCAGTGGATATCATCGCCTCTGACTTTGATGATTGTATTGGCTGGAGGAATGATAGTGGTATTTGGTGGAGGACTGTTGATGATCATATTATTAAATCTCTCCAGATTTTTGCTGTCTGTTTTGTTCTTAAGTTGGAAAGAATGGGCTGTAGGTATGTGGGAAATGTAGAGAAGAGAGTTTGGAAATGAAGAAGTAACTAAAGAAATAAGATTAGACATTTTTTTCAGGATGGTTTCTGCGGGTTCACTTCTGTTGTTAAGTCCGACATGAAAAATGATGTGCTCAGGATCAATGCTGTTAGATGGTCTCTGAATTTGGTATTTCTTAATAATCTGGATTAAGTGGTCTATCTTGGCTCCTGGATAAGACTCAATTTGGGTATCTGGCTTGATTTTAGTTCTATCTATGCGATTGAGGTTAGACGATCCTAGGATTAAGACTGGTTTAGAAACAGTAGGCAATGTCCACGAGTCTTTGTTTTGATTGGCGTGACGACTTGGTAGTGGTTTGGGATCATAATCTATTTTACGTCGAGAAGATTTAGAATTCTGCGAAGATGGTTGTCGGGAAGGAGATGGAGAAGAGGTTAAAAGAGGTGAACATGGTTGAGATGAAGATTGGAGAGAACTGTTGGTAGATGGAATAGCTAGATTGGGAGATGAAGGGGAAGATTTGGATGAAGAACTATTAGAGGGAAGGGTTGGTTTGGTAGAAGGAATGACAGGGATAATGGTAGACGAAACAGTGGAAGTAATGGTAGACGAGGTAGAAGGTATACATGAAGTGGTAACAGAAACCGTAGACGACGAACTGGAAGAGGGCATGGTAGAAGAGGAGGTAGAAGATATGGATGAAGTACTGATAGTAACCGTAGACGACGAACTGGTAGACGAGTATATAGAGGCTATAGACGACGAGCTGGTAGAGGGTATGGTAGACAAGGTAGTACATGTAGTAGAAGAAGTGGCACGAGTTGTAGGGTTGGAAGCAAATGCAAACGTGGGAGTTAATGAGAAGTTGTTGAAACGGTTATTTGTAGAAGAAGAACTGGTAGAAGGCATGGAAGTAGAAGGCAATGTCAAAGACATAAGTGGTACAGGTTTCGATGTTGAAGAAATCTTTGTAGTCTTTCTAGGTGTACCTTGGACTGGGTCTGGAGACGAGGATGAAGGGCGACGTTTGCGACTAGGTGTTTGGTTGCTATTAGTTGGGATGTTGTATCGGTTAGTAGTAGCAACTGCAATGGTGTCAGTGACGTCCATGGAATCTTCAGGAATACCAATATTGCGAATGATGTCAGAATACTTTCTTAACGTTTCGTCGGACAATTTTCGCCTGTAGTTAGTTTTAGCCCAATTGATAGCTTTGGTAGAAAATTCCTTAATACGAGATTCAGAGAAAGAGCGAGACTTGATGGCATTGATTTTCTGGCTCAGCATAGAATCGTAGTGGTCTCTTAAGGAAGTTAGAATATTTTTAGCCCAAGAATGGTTGATGGTGTTTATGACTTTTGTAATGACGTCGTTTCTCATGGCTGGTTTGATGAAGTAGTTAAGTTCCTTGATTTTATGGAAAAAGTTTTTAGATGGGCGACCTTCAAGTTGATTTTTAATGACCGACATATGGTGAAGGGCCTGTAAGACTTGATAAAACATACGTATGATAGGTGCTTCGGCACTCTGGCTAACTCGATGCTGTGGATATTGCTGATTATTTCTAGAGTGATTCCAATTTTGTTGAGAGTGCTGGTTCCATTGCTGATCATTTCTAAAGTGATAATTATTTTGATGCGAGCTGTGGTGCCATTGCTGATTATTTCTAGAGTGATAATTTTGCTGGGAGTTCTGGGGCCTATTAAATTGGGAGGCGGAAAAGGGATAGTTGGGACGATAATAGTTGGGAGGAGGGGCTGGAGGAAAAGCATAATTAGATCTAGGGAAGTGCCTATTACCTAAATGACGGGTATTCCTTGCCATGGCAGAAATAATATAATGCTATGAAATTAAAGAAAAATGATTTAAATCAAAATATTTAATACACAAACGTATATATTGTGTATATAATATATATCAAATATGTATAATATATATAACAAATATAAAAATGTAAAACTTACAAAGTGTAATCCAAGTAAAATCACAAATAATCCAAAATTAAAGAATTGTAACACAAAATATTAAAACAAGGGGTAGTAGGGAGGGAGCGATGCGCATTTCGACTATACAGTCTTCATCAGGCTCTATGAACACCTTATGGAAATTTGAAACATATATACAGACAATTTGATTAACTAGTAACTATATTCAATTGTAAAATAAACAATGATCTTAATTGGGTGAGGGTAATTATCAGACAAAATATCTAGATTAAAAATGAGTTAAACTTATAAAAGCATGATGATTGAAACATATAACAGGAAGTCATATAATTAGTTTTGGGGTAAAAGATAAAAGCCTTAAAATAGTGCTATATTTTTGAATATTGTTTAGATAATGTCTACTCTATTAATTTCGATAATTTTGTACATCTTGAAAGAAATTCTTATTTCCATTGTATAGGAATTTGACATTATCTCGAGTATTCTATGGGCTTCTTGTATGTGCTTGTTGATATCGTTGGATGTAAGTACTATATAGTTCTACATTTATTACTGTAGTTTCTAATACTACATTTATTCTGGTAGTATCTAATACTACATTCTGGTAGTTTCTAATACTGGTAGTTTCTAATACTACATTTATCCTGGTATTTTTCAGATACCAGATAGTCACACTTGCCTTTTAGGGTTCTACATCTCATAAACAACCCTTTTAGGCTGACTATCATAATCTGTATCCATATATTGCACAGAGCCACTCGATGTCATATATATTCCTCATTTTATACATTAATTTGTTTCAAGAGTTTTTAAGAGTAAGTCAAAATATTGTAATGTGTGAAACCATAAATACAGAATTATTTTTTAGACTCGATACAGGCAAATGTAAATATTCATTTAATATAGAAATAAATATAATCTCATAATATATAAGATAATTCAGTCACAATATATGTAAACTAAAAAAACTGAATATGACAAATTATGAAAAAATTAATTTGGAATAACATGTAAATAATGATAATTGATAATGATCATGCTTTAATTTATGGTATTTAAAGTAAAACAATATCAATACTATAGTAATGATAATACTAAATAAGGAGGAACAGGTACTTAACCATTTTAATAATTAGCAAAATCACTTAAAATCAACCAGTCACTAATGTAAATTGGTTTATTATATATACATACAAATGTATAAAAAATATTCAATATTCATTCAAATCAAATTAATGGTAAAATTTGTTTAAATGAATATTAACACTAAATTTAAAACTAAAACATACACTATACACATAATAGAATAGGATAATGAAGTACACATTAAAGTATATACATCTATCCTGTATTGAGTACCAATATAATAGTAATGATCAATACTATGTATGGCAAAACAGGTTAACAGTAAACGAACAAAATAGACTAGATCTAATAAATATAACTTTAATAAAAAGACAATCAGAATACTAATGAAGTATCAGTGCGATGCAAAACTAAGTAATAAAATTCATTTGTCTACGTCGTATGGTCAGTCAAGTCGATTTTATAGGATTGTATTTGATGTTATTTATAATTAAATACACGTCTGTATACAATTATAAATCATAACGGTATTTATATACTAGTATATTATAACTGTATTTCAATACAATATTTTCATGACATACATGTAGATATCACAAATTTTGCACGTTTTTTTTTTTTTTTTTTTTTTTTTTTTTTTTTCATATCCGTAGTAACAGACTGATGAAATAATTAGATTTATATAAAAACATATAGACCTTCGAAGTATCACAAGGTGTTCAGATATGGGGGGTTAGCTCAGGAAAGGGTCAAGGCTTGCTCAAAGATATGGTTTCCGCATACCAAATGAAAGGGCACTTCGTTGCGCATCTTCTCAACACAAATTCGCTGGAAACAAACTACCACAGGAGCTTAAAATGGCCCCCAAAACATGTTATACCCTTCTGGCGAGTGGCTCATAGTGGGTTAAAATATGGCAAAGGCAATTAGGGTTAGCTTTTTTCAGGCTTACTGTTTTATACTGACCTGTTTTGTATACTTAAACTAATAGAAAAGACCGTGGTCGACTTGAAAAAAAAAGAATTTTCAAAAATTCTTTGACTGGGATTCGAACCCACGACCCCAAAGTTGCCGAGCAAAAACGCAGACCATAGGGCCACGCAGACTTAGGATTAAGACTTGGGGTTAGCTAGGGTTAACCCTAGGGTTAATCCTGGGGTTAACTGCCATTTTAAGAAAGCAAATTAGGGTTAGCTCAGGACAGGGTCAAGGCTTGTTCAGAGATATGGTTTCTGCATATCAAACGAAAGGGCACTTCGTTGCGCATCTTCTCAACACAAATTCGCTGGAAACAAACTACCACAGGAGCTTAAAATGGCCCCCAAAACATGTTATACCCTTCTGGCGAGTGGCTCATAGTGGGTTAAAATATGGCAAAGGCAATTAGGGTTAGCTTTTTTCAGGCTTACTGTTTTATACTGACCTGTTTTGTATACTTAAACTAATAGAAAAGACAGTGCTAGACTTGAAAAAAAAAAGAATTTTCAAAAATTCTTTGACTGGGATTCGAACCCACGACCCCAAAGTTGCCGGGCAAGAACGCAAACCACAGGGCCACGCAGACTTAGGATTAAGACTTGGGGTTAGCTAGGGTTAACCCTAGGGTTAATCCTGGGGTTAACTGCCATTTTAAGAAAGCAAATTAGGGTTAGCTCAGGAAAGGGTCAAGGCTTGCTCAAAGATATGGTTTCCGCATACCAAATGAAAGGGCACTTCGTTGCGCATCTTCTCAACACAAATTCGCTGGAAACAAACTACCACAGGAGCTTAAAATGGCCCCCAAAACATGTTATACCCTTCTGGCGAGTGGCTCATAGTGGGTTAAAATATGGCAAAGGCAATTAGGGTTAGCTTTTTTCAGGTTTACTGTTTTATACTGACCTGTTTTGTATACTTAAACTAATAGAAAGACAGTGCTAGACTTGAAAAAAAAAAGAATTTTCAAAAATTCTTTCACTGGGATTCGAACCCACGGCCCCAAAGTTGCCGGACAAGAATGCAAACCACAGGGCCACGCAGACTTAGGATTAAAACTTGGGGTTAGCTAGGGTTAACCCTAGGGTTAATCCTGGGGTTAACTGCCATTTTAAGAAAGCAAATTAGTGTTAGCTCAGGAAAGGGTCAAGGCTTGCTCAAAGATATGGTTTCCGCATACCAAATGAAAGGGCACTTCGTTGCGCATCTTCTCAACACAAATTCGCTGGAAACAAACTACCACAGGAGCTTAAAATGGCCCCCAAAACATGTTATACCCTTCTGGCGAGTGGCTCATAGTGGGTTAAAATATGGCAAAGGCAATTAGGGTTAGCTTTTTTCAGGCTTACTGTTTTATACTGACCTGTTTTGTATACTTAAACTAATAGAAAAGACAGTGCTAGACTTGAAAAAAAAAAGAATTTTCAAAAATTCTTTGACTGGGATTCGAACCCACGGCCCCAAAGTTGCCGGGCAAGAACGCAAACCACAGGGCCACGCAGACTTAGGATTAAGACTTGGGGTTAGCTAGGGTTAACCCTAGGGTTAATCCTGGGGTTAACTGCCATTTTAAGAAAGCAAATTAGGGTTAGCTCAGGAAAGGGTCAAGGCTTGCTCAAAGATATGGTTTCCGCATACCAAATGAAAGGGCACTTCGTTGCGCATCTTCTCAACACAAATTCGCTGGAAACAAACTACCACAGGAGCTTAAAATGGCCCCCAAAACATGTTATACCCTTCTGGCGAGTGGCTCATAGTGGGTTAAAATATGGCAAAGGCAATTAGGGTTAGCTTTTTTCAGGCTTACTGTTTTATACTGACCTGTTTTGTATACTTAAACTAATAGAAAAGACAGTGCTAGACTTGAAAAAAAAAAGAATTTTCAAAAATTCTTTGACTGGGATTCGAACCCACGACCCCAAAGTTGCCGAGCAAAAACGCAGACCACAGGGCCACGCAGACTTAGGATTAAGACTTGGGGTTAGCTAGGGTTAACCCTAGGGTTAATCCTGGGGTTAACTGCCATTTTAAGAAAGCAAATTAGGGTTAGCTCAGGAAAGGGTCAAGGCTTGCTCAAAGATATGGTTTCCGCATACCAAATGAAAGGGCACTTCGTTGCGCATCTTCTCAACACAAATTCGCTGGAAACAAACTACCACAGGAGCTTAAAATGGCCCCCAAAACATGTTATACCCTTCTGGCGAGTGGCTCATAGTGGGTTAAAATATGGCAAAGGCAATTAGGGTTAGCTTTTTTCAGGCTTACTGTTTTATACTGACCTGTTTTGTATACTTAAACTAATAGAAAGACAGTGCTAGACTTGAAAAAAAAAAGAATTTTCAAAAATTCTTTCACTGGGATTCGAACCCACGGCCACAAAGTTGCCGGGCAAGAACGCAAACCACAGGGCCACGCAGACTTAGGATTAAGACTTGGGGTTAGCTAGGGTTAACCCTAGGGTTAATCCTGGGGTTAACTGCCATTTTAAGAAAGCAAATTAGGGTTAGCTCAGGAAAGGGTCAAGGCTTGCTCAAAGATATGGTTTCCGCATACCAAATGAAAGGGCACTTCGTTGCGCATCTTCTCAACACAAATTCGCTGGAAACAAACTACCACAGGAGCTTAAAATGGCCCCCAAAACATGTTATACCCTTCTGGCGAGTGGCTCATAGTGGGTTAAAATATGGCAAAGGCAATTAGGGTTAGCTTTTTTCAGGCTTACAGTTTTATATTGACCTGTTTTGTATAATTAAACTAATAGAAAGACAGTGCTAGACTTGAAAAAAAAAAGAATTTTCAAAAATTCTTTCACTGGGATTCGAACCCACGGCCCCAGAGTTGCCGGGCAAGAACGCAAACCACAGGGCCACGCAGACTTAGGATTAAGACTTGGGGTTAGCTAGGGTTAACCCTAGGGTTAATCCTGGGGTTAACTGCCATTTTAAGAAAGCAAATTAGGGTTAGCTCAGGAAAGGGTCAAGGCTTGCTCAAAGATATGGTTTCCGCATACCAAATGAAAGGGCACTTCGTTGTGCATCTTCTCAACACAAATTCGCTGGAAACAAACTACCACAGGAGCTTAAAATGGCCCCCAAAACATGTTATACCCTTCTGGCGAGTGGCTCATAGTGGGTTAAAATATGGCAAAGGCAATTAGGGTTAGCTTTTTTCAGGCTTACTGTTTTATACTGACCTGTTTTGTATACTTAAACTAATAGAAAGACAGTGCTAGACTTGAAAAAAAAAAGAATTTTCAAAAATTCTTTCACTGGGATTCGAACCCACGGCCCCAGAGTTGCCGGGCAAGAACGCAAACCACAGGGCCACGCAGACTTAGGATTAAGACTTGGGGTTTGGTTTCCGGTTTGTACGATAATGGTTGCTGTTGTGGTTTTGTGATAGCTCTATTAATCGTGTCTAATCCTGATAAATGGTGGATTTTTGAAGCCTGATTTTTTATTCATTTTATATTTAAGGTATTATAGTAACAATGTGAATTTATATTTTGATCTATTGTGCACAACATTGCTTTTTTGGGGGCTTTTTGCCCTGACTATCCTTTTTGGATAGTCGGTAATCCGAAACTTTCTTATATTCAAACATAATCCGAAACATTCCGACGGTAAAGTTAATCCGAAACATTCCGGCTGTTAAGTTAATCCGAAAGGTTCTCGACCCGACTATGTCGGGTTTACCTAACATTGACTTGT
>JAUJPP010000217.1:0-14326 GCA_030562195.1 Nipponacmea schrenckii
ACAATTTATTTTGAAAAACCCAATATTCTGCTTGGAATACAAGATCTGCTATAAAAAAATCTCAGTATACTTACTGCCTGATTAGGGAATACAAGATCTGTTATAAAAAAATCTCAGTATACTTACTGCCTGATTAGGGAATACAAGATCTGCTATAAAAAAATCTCAGTATACTTACTGCCTGATTAGGGAATACAAGATCTGCTATAAAAAAATCTCAGTATACTTACTGCCTGATTAGGGAATACAAGATCTGTTATAAAAAAATCGATGATTGAGATATGGTTGGATACAATAACTTTAGCTGAGCATTGTTCTAGTTTGTCACCTCCTTCTACAGTCACTAGAAACCCTAGCACACCAGACATCACTTTTAATACAAATCTACAATAAAAAATATCAAAAAAAGTGAATGATTATTTTTGAGAAATTTTTTTTTCGGAAACGAGTTTTCAATAGATACATTCAATTAAATATTATAAGGTCTATTTATCAACAATATTAATAATTGTAAGTTTAATTGATCTCATTGCACATGTGCGTTCATCCAGGGGAGGTAATTTGAAAGAAAACTGGCTTATTGAATAACAATGAAATGAATGGTAATCCTACAACAATTTATGTTCTAAACACTATTGATATTGTAAAAGTGATTTATGAATTGAGCACTATAACAACAGTGGTATTTATACATCCCTCTATTATTGATGTATTGAGCACTATTTTAACAGTGGTATTTCTATATCTCTCTACAGTTGATGTATTGAGCACTATTTTAACAGTGGTATTTCTATATCGCTCCACAATTAATGTATTGAGCACTATTTTAACAGTGGTATTTCTATATCTCTCTACAGCTGATGTATTGAGTACTATTTTAACAGTGGTATTTATATATCCCTCTATAATTGATGTATTGAGTACTATTTTAACAGTGGTATTTCTATATCTCTCTACAGTTGATGTATTGAGTACTATTTTAACAGTGGTATTTCTATATCTCTCTACAATTGATTTATTGAGCACTATTTTAACAGTGATATTTCTATATCTCTCTACAATTGATGTATTGAGTACTATTTTAACAGTGGTATTTCTATATCGCTCTACAATTGATGTATTGAGCACTTTTTTAACAGTGATATTTCTATATCGCTCTACAATTGATGTATTGAGCACTATTTTAACAGTGGTATTTCTATATCTCTCTACAATTGATGTATTGAGCACTATTTTAACAGTGGTATTTCTATATCTCTCTACAATTGATGTATTGAGCACTATTTTAACAGTGGTATTTCTATATCTCTCTACAATTTATGAATTGAGCACTATAACAACAGTGGTATTTCTATATCTCTCTACAATTGATGTATTGAGCACTATTTTAACAGTGGTATTTCTATATCTCTCTACAATTGATGTATTGAGCACTATTTTAACAGTGATATTTCTATATCTCTCTACAATTGATGTATTGAGCACTATTTTAACAGTGATATTTCTATATCTCTCTACAATTGATGTATTGAGTACTATTTTAACAGTGGTATTTCTATATCTCTCTACAATTGATGTATTGAGCACTATTTTAACAGTGATATTTCTATATCACTCTACAATTGATGTATTGAGCACTATTTTAACAGTGGTATTTATATATCACTCTACAATTTATGAATTGAGCACTATTTTAACAGTGGTATTTCTATATCGCTCTACAATTGATGAATTGAGCACTATTTTAACAGTGGTGTTTCTATATCAATCTACAATTGATGTATTGGGTACTATTTTAACAGTGGTATTTCTATATCTCTCTATAATTGATGTATTGAGTACTATTTTAACAGTGGTATTTCTATATCTCTCTACAGTTGATGTATTGAGTACTATTTTAACAGTGGTATTTCTATATCTCTCTACAATTGATGTATTGAGCACTATTTTAACAGTGATATTTCTATATCACTCTACAATTGATGTATTGAGTACTATTTTAACAGTGGTATTTCTATATCTCTCTACAATTGATGTATTGAGCACTATTTTAACAGTGATATTTCTATATCTCTCTACAATTGATGTATTGAGCACTATTTTGACAGTGGTATTTATATATCTCTCTACAATTTATGAATTGAGCACTATTTTAACAGTGGTGTTTCTATATAGCTCTATATTGATATATTGAGCACTATTTTGACAGTGGTATTTATACATCCCTCTATAATTGATATATTGAGCACTATTTTAACAGTGGTGCTCTACAATTGATGTATTGAACACTATTTTAACAGTGGTATTTATACATCCCTCTATAATTGATATATTGAGCACTATTTTAACAGTGGTATTTATACATCCCTCTATAATTGATATATTGAGCACTATTTTAACAGTGGTGTTTCTATATAGCTCTACAATTGATGTATTGAGTACTATTTTAACAGTGGTGTTTCTATATAGCTCTACAATAAATTGATGTATTAAACATTATTATAACAGTTGGAAGTTATACTGTAAGTTTGAATTATTATTTACCTTCTAATGCCTGATCCATGAGGTAATATATGACAGATGACAATAACGTGCATAGATATAAAAAGACGAACCACAGCTAAAAGCACACCAATAGGAAAATAAAATAGTAAATTCACAAAACTTCTTGTTCGAGGAAATCTGAAATAAATGAAAATCACAATAACAAACATTATCAATAAGTATCTTTCTTTCAATGGTTTAGTGTAAATCACTTCCCTAGAGAGAAAATTAGTTTCATTCAAAAATAAAGAAAATGAAATGAATGGAGTTTTACATCCTACTCTACTGCACCTTATGGGCTAATAAAGACGGGAAATGCCATGCAGTGTGCTATGAGGGAAATTTTGCCAGGACAACGGCATTAGCCTGCTCTTTTTTGATTACCAACTGTTGAGGGATCTTTAAGATGCACAGCCTGTAGCACATGGGGACCACTTTTTTTCTTTTAAAGGACAATTAAACTTGAATAATAAAAGAAACAATTAAACTTTTATGGATCACAAATCCTATACAAAAAATCATACCCACTAATATTTAAGTATTATTACAGTGATCAGAGTTACCTGGATCTTTGATTCCCTGTTGCTTGGCAAGTTTGCTTGTTAACCTGAGGGTCCAGGGTTCAATCCTGGCAAAAGGTCGAGATGAACTTTCAGATTTTTCAGCCCAGCTTCCCCTTGTCAATGATGCAGGTTGGAGGGACTGACATATGAAAAGCGTCTATTCGTTGGATAGGGCAATAAAAAGAGAAAGGGGCCCTGTGTGCTACAGGCTGGATACATTAAAGATCCCATGACAGTTAGAAATTATAGGGCTAATGCCGCTGTCCTGGAAGAATTTACCTCATTGCACACTGCATGGCATTATCCGTCTTCATTAGCCCATAAGGTGCAGAAGAGTAGGACTTAAAACACCATGACTAAAATCATACTAATAATTAATTCTCACACAGTCAATAAGCTTATCTATTTTTCTGTGACCTAGGTCAGTGCTTTCATTGAGACTGGTCTCAATACACCCTAACACAATTCATATCAATGATTAGTCTGCATCACTTAAAAAGTGTGATAATTTTTTATTTTCAATTTGTTTACAAAATTTTGTCTTTTTGCCTGAGTTTAAAACCATAATTGTCGGAGTAATCTTTGACATTAGCCCAAGTCATAAAAAAATCTCTATCATCTCAATCATTCACTGCAATGGAAATCTAGGACACAAAAAAAAAAGATACGTGACAGATACAGATTTCAATGTTAAACCTATTTACAACAAATAATGTATACATAAACTAATAAATGATTAAATGCACAAATACCGCTTCGTGTGAAAGAGTGATTGGATTTCCATGTCGAATAACTGTAATTATTCTTCGAAATATGTTAGAAATATAAATCCCAAAATTTCAGCAAACGGGCGCAGCCATTTTGTTTCTAAATTTATTCCTTTTCAGTCAATAGAAGTAAATGAAATATATCTAAAATATTAACACCATAACATGAATTTCTAAAAAGTTTATCTTAAAAGAAAATTGCTACGCATATAAAAGAAAACGCGTTGCAGAAAGACGTATTAATGTCACGTAAAAGTGATAGTCAATAATTAATGATAATTTCGTTTTATTTTATCTACAAATCAGCAATTTTAAGTGTCACTATCTACAACGTGTGAATTGAGTGAAAAAGGCCTCGAAAAAAAAAAAAACCTACCAGTAGGCCTACTCTCATAGAAGGCCTAGTCCTAAGTAATTTAATTTATTAAGCTGATAAAAATAAAGAGTCACTTGTCTAGCCAAAAATTTTTAAAGAATCGCAAGTTGCTAATCGCTGCTCTCCTGAGACTGAGTCCTGTTTTAGTTAGTGACCAGTGACCAGTCTAATTAGTCTATAATAAAAGGCCGATACATTAACTTTTAGATCCCCCCCCCCTCCTTTCACTCATCATTGAAGATGGGACTTTTTAATGTAAACTTGCAAAATATATTTATTATTAAAGCAAAAAAATTCTTTAAAATGTTAACAATCTTATTTTGAATAATGATATAGGCCTATCCTATATATCTTTTAAAAATATAAGCCATCAGTAGGCCTAGCCTACTACTAGGCAAATTATCTACAAGCTGAAAAATTATATTTCAATTGAAATATATGAATGAAAAATTTGTTAATTGGGCTGAATTAGAAAAAGAGTATAAAATAAACTTGCGGGCTTTAAACCCAGTAGGCCTATAATTGAGACTAAATGCAACTCAAACTAATTTTCAAAGACTACGGTACTTAGACTGATGTAAAATGACAAGATCTTCGAAGACATTTTTTCATATGTAATTATATTATTTTAAACTGAGACTTCTTGCTATTCTTTAAGAGATTTATTTAATAATTGGTTTGTGCTCAAAATTCTCTTCACTGTGTGCTGAATAAGCTTCCCTTGGATGGTATGAGGCTCTTGGTATTGGTATCTCTTCAACTGGCCAGTTCCATGTGTGTGGGCAACTTGTTGACAAGTTAGATAGTTCCGTTTATTACTTCTGAAATGCCTTTGGATTCAAACGTTATGTCATTGAACAGATCTATCACAGAACATTGGTTTGAATCTTATGAAAAAGTGGGCAGAACTGTCTTTAAAAGATTAACTTGCGACAAATAAATTACAAAAATTTATTTAAGAAAAACAGCTCATCAAGGCCATCTTAAAATTAGATTTTTAACATAACACGTTCCACAATGATTGTATTTTGTCTATTTTTAATGGAGTAACGGAAATAGACGAGCGGTAGCAGAATGTTTTAACATCAGTTTCGGCTAAAAATCTTAATTATAAAAAGTGGACGTGAGTTGACTTTCACAGAAATTACTTGAGAAGTTGACCCTTTTGAAAGTTCATACATCTTTTTATTTTAAAACCATTTGTTTTGTAGGTTTGCTTGAAAACTTATCCAGTAACAATGGTATTTTTTAATTGTAATGCCTGTGGTGAAACATTAAAAAGAAATAAAGTTGAAATACATTATAAAACCAAATGTAGAAACTGTGAAGTTTTATCCTGTGTAGACTGCAGTAAAGAATTCTGGTTTGTTTTTTATAGAATAATTTTTGTTGATGTTAAATTATCAATTGTCAAAATTTGTACTGCTTACTCTTTTGGTTAGAGAAATTTGACTGATAATTTTCATAAGGATTAGAAAATCATTTTTATATGCTATGCCCACATGTAAAGTAATTTTTTTAAACATTATGCAGGCTAG
The DNA here is from genome assembly GCA_030562195.1 of Nipponacmea schrenckii. Lineage (NCBI taxonomy): Eukaryota > Metazoa > Mollusca > Gastropoda > Lottiidae > Nipponacmea > Nipponacmea schrenckii. The sequence goes on from JAUJPP010000217.1 coordinate 5,789, forward strand.
AGATTATGAGATATTTTTTGGGAAAAATTCCATTGATTTTTATGTCTATCATAAAGAAGAAAATAGGCCTACTCTGTCTGTGCTATAACAGAGTTATAGCCCTTGCAAGTATTGGAATTTTTGTCTTGAGATATTTTCTTGAAAATCACCGGGTTTATTACAAAATTGTAAAAAAGAACCTTATTTAGTTTGATGGACCAGCTCTGACCTGAAACAGAGTTACTGCCCTTGCAAGTATTGGGATTTTTGTCTCATTGAGATATTTTCTGGAAACTCAGGGGTCTCATCACCATCTAACACCTATTTTAGCCGATATCAGTGACTGGATGTAATCCAACCTTCTAAAACTCAATCAGGATAAAACTGAGTTAATTGTGTTTGCGCCCAAACATCGATTAAAAGATTTCGAAAATTGCAACATTTCTTTCGATGGAACTGTTGTCAGCGGTGTTCCGTGTGTCAGAAACTTGTTTGATAAAACACTTAGTTTGGAAAAACAAGTCAGTGCCATCTCAAAAGCGTGCTTTTATCAGATAAGAAACATTGGACGTATTCGTAATTACATCACTGATGATGCCTGTAAAACCCTAGTAAACTCGTTAGTTACATCTCGGTTGGACTACGGAAACGCGATGCTGTATGGACTACCTGTTTATCTTCTGAATAGGTTACAGAGAATTCAGAACACTTCAGCACGGTTGATATGTAGAACTAAAAAGCACCACCATATAACACCGATTCTTATGTCCCTTCATTGGCTCCCAGTTCATTACCGCTGTCAGTATAAGATTTTAATGTATGTTTTTAAATCCCTTTACGGCAGTGCACCTGATTATTTACAAAAAATTGTGCGTGTATACCACCCCACCCCTTCATTAAGATCAGAGAACAGCGCATTACCCCAACAGCCCCGTGTACGAACCAAGACTTATGGCAAGAGACGCTTCGACAAAGCAGCTGCCACACTCTGGCCATCTGAACTTAGAATTGAACCTACACTTTCTAGTTTTAAAAAAAGTATTAAAACGCATCTTTTTAGACTCGCCTATCCAGATTCTTAAATGTGTTTTAATCGTACCTCTTTCTTTTACTGATTATTGTGTAATTTTACTCAGGATATATTGTTATATTATTTATTTATTTTTAGTCTATACCTATAACTATCTGACCTGTGATCTACAATTTTATTTATTTCTTCTGTCAATTTTTAAAAAAATGCATTTAATTTTTTTAAATGCATTTTGTAATTTGTTTTAGTTGTGTTTTATGTGTAAAGCGCTTAGTGTAATATTTATGTTGAATAAGCGCTATATAAAAACTTTGTAATAATAATAATAATAATAATATTATACTAGAATTGCTTACAATTATGAACGTATTTCGAGAGCCTTAAAATATTATGTAGGCTAAATTTGCAATTACCTACATCTAGACAATATATTGAATATCATTTGACCTAGTTTTCAAAGTCATAAAATAATTAGGTCACACCTTCCGTAACGGTTAATGATGGCGAAAATATGAAAATTATCAATTTTTGCTGTATTTAAGTACACTTATCTCTATGAATTTTTTAAGTAAGCCAAATTAAAAAATATCTACTCGTAGACAATATATTGAATATTATTTGACTTAATTTTCAAGGTCATAGATTAAGTGGGTCACACCTTCCATAGCCGTTAAAGTGACCTAATTTTGAAAAAATCGAAATTTAAATAATTCGAAAGAAAATACGAAATTTGAAAATCGGTCTCCAAGAAAAGGTAGATAATGATCCATTGTTTCTATGTGCTAAATTTCATCAAAATCGGTCTATCAGTAGTGTCTGAATTTCGGATTTAAGAATTGTAACGAAAATTCAAAATGGCGGCCGATATGGCAGCTTGACCTAATTATTTTGGTCAAATCAATTACTATTGACAAGTTATTTATAAAACAGTTTTCACTTTTCACCTAGCAGTTATAGACCGGAAGTTACGTAATTACGTCATTTGAGGCTAAACCGGAAGTGGAATTTTTTTTTTCACATTTTTTCAAAAATTATAAACATATCGCCTATCAACTGGTCAAGTTTCAAAATTTTACCATTTATATTAAAGGAGAAATCACGGTCTGAAATTTTTGCCGATGACCCTTGAATATTGAATTGCAAATCGTGGGTAAAATATTTAACCTAATTGCATAAAACCTATAATTGTTAGTTGACAAATACATTGAAGTTTTCAAATCTGAAAATCCGGTCAAAATCGAACTGAAAATAAACTTGCTAAAGCAAAAAAACCTGAACTTCCGGTTCTCACTTCCTGTCAGAGATAGAACTTCCGGTTTTGTTTTATTTGATAATAGAAATCATTCTAAGATCAACTGTAGATTTAGAATTTCTGCACCTTTTACCAGTTTGTCTGCAAACTCATCCAAGAATTACAAAAAAAAAAAAAAAACTAGAATTGCTTACAATTATGAACGTATTTCGAGAGCCTTAAAATATTATGTAGGCTAAATTTGCAATTACCTACATCTAGACAATATATTGAATATCATTTGACCTAGTTTTCAAAGTCATAAAATAATTAGGTCACACCTTCCGTAACAGTTAATGATGGCCAAAATATGAAAATTATCAATTTTTGCTGTATTTAAGTACACTTATCTCTATGAATTTTTTAAGTAAGCCAAATTAAAAAATATCTACTCGTAGACAATATATTGAATGTTATTTCACCTAATTTTCAAGGTCATAGATTAAGTGGGTCACACCTTCCGTACCCGTTAAAGTGACCTAATTTTGAAAAAATCGAAATTTAAATAATTCGAAAGAAAATACGAAATTTGAAAATCGGTCTCCAAGAAAAGGTAGATAATGATCCATTGTATCTATGTGCTAAATTTCATCAAAATCGGTCTATCAGTAGTGTCTGAATTTCGGATTTAAGAATTGTAACTAAAATTCAAAATGGCGGCCGATATGGCAGCTTGACCTAATTATTTAGGTCAAATCAATTACTATTGACAAGTTATTTATAAAACAGTTTCACTTTTCACCTAGCAGTTATAGAACGGAAGTTACGTAATTACGTCATTTGAGGCTAAACCGGAAGTGGAAATTTTTTTTTTCACATTTTTTCAAAAATTATAAACATATCGCCTATCAACTGGTAAAGTTTCAAAATTTTACCATTTATATTAAAGGAGAAATCACGGTCTGAAATTTTTGCCGATGACCCTTGAATATTGAATTGCAAATCGTGGGTAAAATATTTAACCTAATTGCATAAAACCTATAATTGTTAGTTGACAAATAAATTGAAGTTTTCAAATCTGAAAATCCGGTCAAAATCGAACTGAAAATAAACTTGCTAAAGCAAAAAAACCTGAACTTCCGGTTCTCACTTCCTGTCAGAGATAGAACTTTCGGTTTTGTTTTATTTGATAATAGAAATCATTCTAAGATCAACTGTAGATTTAGAATTTCTGCACCTTTTACCAGTTTGTCTGCAAACTCATCCAAGAATTACAAAAAAAAAAAAAAAAAAAAAAAAATAAAATAATCCGAACGATTACAATACGTTTTCGCCAAAGTCGAAATACGTAATAAAACTAGAATTGCTTACAATTATGAACGTATTTCGAGAGCCTTAAAATATTATGTAGGCTAAATTTGCAATTACCTACATCTAGACAATATATTGAATATCATTTGACCTAGTTTTCAAAGTCATTAAATAATTAGGTCACACCTTCCGTAACGGTTAATGAAGGCGAAAATATGAAAATTATCAATTTTTGCTGTATTTAAGTACACTTATCTCTATGAATTTTTTAAGAAAGCCAAATTAAAAAATATCTACTCGTAGACAATTTATTGAATATTATTTGACCTTATTTTCAAGGTCATAGATTAAGTGGGTCACACCTTCCGTACCCGTTAAAGTGACCTAATTTTGAAAAAATCGAAATTTAAATAATTCGAAAGAAAATACGAAATTTGAAAATCGGTCTCCAAGAAAAGGTAGATAATGATCCATTGTATCTATGTGCTAAATTTCATCAAAATCGGTCTATCAGTAGTGTCTGAATTTCGGATTTAAGAATTGTAACGAAAATTCAAAATGGCGGGCCCATATGGCAGCTTGACCTAATTATTTAGGTCAAATCAATTACTATTGACAAGTTATTTATAAAACAGTTTTCACTTTTCACTTAGCAGTTATAGACCGGAAGTTACGTAATTACGTCATTTGAGGCTAAACCGGAAGTGGAATTTTTTTTTTCACATTTTTTCAAAAATTATAATCATATCGCCTATCAACTGGTAAAGTTTCAAAAATTTTTCCATTTATATTAAAGGAGAAATCACGGTCTGAAATTTTTGCCGATGACCCTTGAATATTGAATTGCAAATCGTGGGTAAAATATTTAACCTAATTGCATAAAACCTATAATTGTTAGTTGACAAATACATTGAAGTTTTCAAATCTGAAAATCCGGTCAAAATCGAACTGAAAATAAACTTGCTAAAGCAAAAAAAAACCCGAATTTCCGGTTCTCACTTCCTGTCAGAGATAGAACTTCCGGTTTTGTTTTATTTGATAATAGAAATCATTCTAAGATCAACTGTAGATTTAGAATTTCTGCACCTTTTACCAGTTTGTCTACAAACTCATCCAAGAATTACAAAAAAAAAAAAAAAAATAAAATAATCCGAACGATTACAATACGTTTTCGCCAAAGTCGAAATACGTAAAAAGAGAACCCTATTTGGTTTGATAGACCTACTCTGACTTGAAACGCTGCTACAACTTTTGCAAGCTCTGTAGTAATATTTCTAATGAAAGTTAAAACCCCAAAGAATATAATTTCGGGGGAGATGATTATAAGAAACATATGACATGTATAAGTGAAGAGGAGAAATATTCTGGCAGTAATTATGTAGCCAAACCTAAAAAAGGAGAAGTTAAACAAGAATTGTGGCAAAAGGTATGGTGTCGATAATAATATTTCACATGTCTAAGAATTAGGTCAGGGCCCTGTCCAACATTCAGCCCACGGGGACAATACAGTGTATGACATGAAAAAAAAATACACAAATATTTTGATGTACAAAAGTTAAATGTGTATCAGGTAGACAGATTAATTTTTCTGTGATCAAGTACTTGACTGCAAAAATAAGCACATGCATATGAGATAAATATAAAGGCATATCAAATAAAGGCAGTTATAAATATTGATATATAATATCATATATCTTCTGCTTATTATTATTATCATCATAAATAGCTCATAATCAGATATCAATTATTGATATTTGACTCTTGCTTATACCAATATCATATGCCATTTTATCTCTCTATTAGGGTAATAGTTGTCAGCATAAATACCTTTATTTAAATGCTTTAAAAAATATTATTTTCAATATACCTTACCTCTTTGAATAGTATGTATTGTTCAGTTAAACCATAGAAAAAAATTATTTTCAGTCCATAGCTGATGCTGTAGAGAAACACAAGAATGATTTTAAAATGAAAGAACTCTTGACTAGATTAATAGAACATCCAAACATCCCCAGAAAACAGAAGAAATTTGAGGCAAGTATAATTATTACATGGCAGCTGATTTAACATTTACATTTCTCTTCTTTACAGTGATACTGGATCTTAGAATGCACATAAAATGGTCAATATGAGTATATATTCATCAGGGAACTTAACTGGTGTCATTAAGTAATTGAATCTCTTAAATCCAGAAAACTATAGTAAATATTGAAAAACGCTTATCAATTTATTAACCGTTTTTCAATGCATTTTTATGGAAAATTGCTAATTTTTTGGGATTTATCAAATAAAATATAAGGATTCTGTTATCTTATTTATGGCAGCAGGCATATCTACTGCAGCAAATTAGTCTTTTGTGAATGTTGAAATTATGGATGGTGTTATTGTAGTATTTTTATATATTTGTCATTGTAAAATTTAGCAATATGTTTTATAATTGTAGAATTTCATGAGATCAAGTTTTGGTGTACGAGACAACAAGTGTATCAGTGAAATTTGGAGCATAATATCAGCTTCCACCAATTCTTCTGTAAGTTTACAAACACAAAGATGATAAATTGATATAAGAATTATATGAAATGTTTTAAAAGTGCACAAGAGACTGTACACGTACACAGCTAATAATGTCACTCTTGTTTTGTTATTTTATTATACGCCCACATGAAATGGGGGGCGTATATTGTCGTCACCCACATCCGTCCGTCCGTCCGTCCGTCCGTCCGTCCCTCCGTCCGTCCGTCCACAATTGCTTGTAAACACTCTACACGGTGTAATTCTTGACGGATTTAGATTAAACTTAATATGAGTGTTTATGATCACGCAAGGATGAACCCTATTGAAAATCAGCGAAATCGGAAAAAAATTAGTATGAGTTTGTGCCCTTGTTCTTGAATGGCTCGTAAACACTCTACAACGTGCAATTCTTGACCGATTTTTATGAAACTTGGTGTGAGAGTATGTTATAACTCAAGGATAAACCCTATCGAAAATCAGCGAAATCGAAAAACATTTAGTATGAGTTATTGCCCTTGTTCTTTAAAACGCGTTCAATTTTAGCTTGTAAACACTCTTGAGAGAACAATTTTTAATGGATTTTAATGAAACTTGGCCTGAGTATTTGTTATCACCCAAGGATGAAGCCTATTGGAAACCAGTCAAATCGAAAAAAAATTAATATCAGTTATTGCCCTTGTTTTTGAAAACGCATTCAATTTTTAGCTTGTAAACACTCTACAAAGCACAGTTATTGACCGATTTTGACGAAACTTGCTGAAATTGTTTAATATCACCCAAGAATGAACCCTTTTGAAAATAGCATGTATCGAAATATATTTAATAGGAATTATTGCCCTTGTTCTATAAAATGTGTTGGATTATTGTCTTGTAAACACTCTACATGTCACAATTCTTGAGCGATTTTGACATAACTTGGCATGAGTATTTGTAATCACCTAAGGATGAACCCTATTGAAATTCAGTTAAATCGAAAAATATTTAGTATCAGTTATTGCCCTTGTGTTTGAAAACGCGTTCAATTTTAGCTTGTAAACACTCTAGAAAGAACAATTCTTAATGGATTTTGATAAAACTTGGCTTGAGTATTTGTTTTTACCCAAGGATGAACCTTTTTGAAAATCAAATAAATCGAAATATATTTAGTGTCAGTTATTGCCCTTGTGTTTGAAAACGGGTTTAACTTTTTGGCTAATAAACACTCTAGAAGGTACAATTCATGACCAATGTTGACAAAACTCACTGAAATTGTTGGATATCGCAAGGGATGAGCCTAATTGAAAATTAAAAATATCAAAATATATCTAATATGAATTAGTGCCCTTGTTCTTTTAAACGCGTTCGATTTTTGCCTCGTAAACACTCTACATGGCACAATTCTTGATGGATTTCGATGAAACTTGGTGTGAGAGTGTGTTATAACTCAAGGATGAACCCTATTGAAAATCAGCGAAATCGAAAAAATTTTTAGTATGAGTTACTGCCCTTGTTCTTGAAAACGCATTCAATTTTAGCTTGTAAACACTCTAGAAAGAACAATTTTTAATGGATTTTGATGTAACTTGGCTGTGTTATTTGTTGTCTCCCAAGGATGAACCCTATTGAAAATCGAAAAATATTTAGTACAAGTTATTGACCTTGTTTTTGAAAACGCGTTAACTCGTAAACACTCTAGAAAGAACAATTTTGAATGGATTTTGATGAAACTTGGCTTTAGTATTTGTTTTCTCACAAGGATAAACCCTATTGAAAATCAGATAAATCAAAAAATATTTAGTGTCAGTTATTGCGCCTGTTTTCAAAAACGCTTTCAACTTTTGGCTTGTGGACTCTCTAAAAAATTCCTTTTTGACAAAACTCGCTGAAATTGTTTAATATCAACCAAGGATGAGCCTTATTAAGAATTAAAAATATCAAAATATTATTAAGGGTGAACCCTATTGCAAATCATAAAAATACCGAAAAATATTCAATGAGTTGTTATTAGGTACAATTCTTGACAGTTTTTAATGAAACTAGAGACCCTAGAAAACAATAGGTTGGAAGGTTGGATATTTCATTCCACTTATTGTAACCTTACTGAAAAGTTTTTATTTGAAATAAATGCTGCCAGTGGGTGTATATTACCTTGCCTGGCAAGCTATCTTCAGTGTTGATAAGATAATGGTACAGTGAAACCCCTCCATACCGCTCCCTCTATAAACCGGCATCCCCTGTAAAGCGGCATATATGAAAAATCTCGGCCGAATCACTAAACCCCAGTAAACTGGCACCCCCTCTAAACCGCAATCCAGTATCGAAATAAAGTCGCAAAGGATATCCCAAATCTATAGTGAATTGGTCTCTCTAAACCAGCATCTGCATTCAAATTAATTGAAGTTAATCCTTTGACGGCAAGAAAGATGAATATTATGTATTACCACTGCTACAGGTAAACTGGCAACCCCTTCATTTATCACAGGTACGACAGCCT
>JAUJPP010000218.1:0-12271 GCA_030562195.1 Nipponacmea schrenckii
GATGTTTCTTATAAATTGTGAAAAATTACGGAATAACCATATAGTTGTACACATAAGTTATTACAATGAAATGTTAATTCGGTTCTTTTTCAATATCAAAATTATTTTGTTGCTATGGGGTTTTCCTAGGATTTCCCGGCAAATTTTACTGAACCAATCATGCTCATTCTTTTATACAACTACACAATAGCCAGCCAATGAAATACGATTTCACAACTAGCTCTTTCAGAGATCGATGGAATTTGGAAAAACGTGTGGATGAAATGACATTTTATTTAATTTTTCTGTTTATGCAAATGGCTTCACGCTATTTTAGTGTTACCGTAATAAGAGCTCTGGAAACGCTCAAGTGTTTGATTTGTATGAGCATCGACCGAACAGTTGGTGAACTGGCCAATTGCGCAATTGAAAAAGTAGGCCTTCTTGGCACGTCTTCAACTTCGTCTTCCGATGATGTCATTGATGAAGGACTACGTATCGAAAAGATCATAGCTTCAGAATCCACAAGGTAGTTTAGATATAACAGCAACTTCTACACCCCTTCATGTCATCGTGGGTTTTAATCTATTGTTTGTGACTGTGTTTATTTGTAAAGCCAATTCTGGTTCAAAATCTAAATCAGCTCTCCCCACGTCTAGTACTAGAGTAGTAGTGCCAGTGCCAGTGGTGACAAAGAACCGAAGAAACAAGAAAAAAATGCCTTTGATGTGTTGATGACTAGTAGTATTAAATATGATTGTTTACCATCTACAAAAGACTATGAAAATACTAGAAAAGATCATAAGATGTTTAATGACATTCTCTAGAATTATTGAAAGAACTGAATGTTGGATTCACAGCCCATAATGTTAATCGACTTTACATTAACTGGGAAGCATTTTGTAAGCACACTTCACTCCACATTATGGTATATAACTTCACAGCATCAGAAGTTAAAAGATCGTGGTTTACTAATTCCAGATATATTCCAAGCATTTTCTGGATATATGATATTTCTGAATTATGGGGCTGAACTTTGATATGGCAGTGGCACAATACCCATGATTGAATTAACTGCTCTGTTGTCCTCACACTATACAGCCGGGATTGGTGTGGATGTTTTTTTCCCCTCCTACCCTCAATTTTGGTCCTTTTTCTTTTTTCCCTCCTGCCTTTACAGATTTTTTCCAAAAAATTCCGTAAAACAAGAAAACAAATTGGTCTGGCCTTATATTATAAATATACTAATAATGTTCACATGAACTTGACCTGTTATTTTAATTAATATTAAACCTATAAAGAAACTTGTAGTTATGTCAACAGTTCATTGTTTAGTTGTTTAAATACAACTCACTATTTTCTGTCAAAATCCAATATAAGTACCATTATCCGTTGTTATTTTAAAATATTTTATCTGGTGCGCTTGGAAAAACATTCATCAGCATTTTCAGTTAAATTTAAATATATAAGATTTTGTTTTCTGTTGTCGTTAAATTTAAGTTAATGGTCAACAAATTTGATTTTGTAACAAGGTGCAGTAATCATATTGAAATAATAAACCTTAAAGGGCCGAGGCTTCATTTTTAGGGGTCGTTTTGGGCCTTTGTTACATTTAAACAGTCCTCAGAAATATTCAAGCTCCAAGAAAATCGCAAAATATTTGTTTCCGTGCTGTACGCGGCTGGTCTCCAGTCAGTCTGAAAATTGTGTGTCCTGTTGACAAAGTCTACAATTGAAAATGCGTTGTAGTCTATTTATATAGATGACCGCTATTGTACGACGGGAAGGATAACTCTTTGATTATCAAGACGAACCGTTTTCCAATATGGCGGGACGTTCGTAATTTCTTAAGACATTTTGATTTTTCAAACACGGATAATTATGGATACACATGGATTTGAAGGCTCAAATTTCAAAGGTAAGCTCTGTAGACTATTTCTGATTAGCTAACCAAAAGATTTCATGTGTTTGAGGCTGTCGGATGATTGTCCGAAACAAATAAAGCCTGGGCCCCTTTAAGGAGGGAGATAACTCTTGGTGAACTAAGCTAATGTATTACATATAACCAGGGCAATCAATTAAAAGAAAATTTAATAGCAACGCAGTGCCCTACTTCCGGTAGCTTTGCGCAGTGGCGGTACCATAGCCAATGAGGAATTTCCGAGGCGTGGTTATTGCTAGTTGAAAACTATACCCAATACCCCGCACTGACGACTTAATAGTCGGCAGTTGCAATTTATGGAGGCTTCTACGGAAGCAAAAATTCAAATTAAAAGAGTTAAATATCCTACGAAGTGGAAAGTTTATAACTTGGAGTTTAATACATTATAAAAGAGTAACACTCCCCTGTCGAGACTTGAAAGTCCTGTTCTAGGGAACAAAGCAAGGGGTAAGCACATCAATTATGTAAATGTGTTAATATGATTAATACTAATAGATTAAGATAATAGGAAACGCACGGGAAACTTGTTTTCTATATTCTAGACAATTTTCATGGAAATAATATTCGTTATATATTCTGATATCACAAATCTACTGATAACTTCAATATTCTAGATAGTTTCACAGAAATAATATTACATATTTATATGAAGATAAACAAGTTCTTTTGGAATGAAATTACTAACTTTATTTGAGCGACGTTTCAACCAGCGTTCACTGGTTTTTATCAAGCAATGAATATAATGAAAGGTTAAAAAGACTATATATAAGTAAGGACAAAACAATTTAACAAAACAATAGATTAAAACCATTGTAGGATTAAACAATTAATGACTTATGATTAATAAATTAGTTGATCATAGGTTCTAGGTTAGAAAACTCCTGGATCTTTATTGATGGATGGGCTGAGTCTTTTGATCTGAATGGCTTCCATGATTTTCCTTTCTTTTTTGTTGGTTTTATTGACTGCTAATGTTATGGTATCATCCCAATTTACTTTGATGTGGTTTTGTATGGCGGATTGGTTGTTGACTGCTTTAGACTGATGTTCCTTGATTCTTTCCTGCAATGGTCTTTTTGTTTCCCCAATATAACACTCTCCACAAGAACAGAAAACTTGGTACACACACCCTTTGGGATCAGCTTTATTGGTGGGTTGTAAATTTCCTTTTGCACGTGTGATTTTTGGCCAGTAAAAACGGCTCAATACCAGCTTTCTTTAACAGTCTTCTGATTTTATGAGATGAGCTTCCATTGAATGGTATGCTTACTCTTATGGGTGGGGGTTCTGGTTTGGCTGCAAGGTTGTCTGGTTTCGGTTTCATGGCTTTGTCTATTGATAGGTTGACTAGGCTTTCAGGATATTGGTTTAGGTTAATAAATACGTCTCTGATATTTTCTTTACTGCAAATGTTCATGGCACGTTTGGTGAGGGTGGTGATGATTCCATTTTTCGTTCGAAGGGGTGGTTGGATTTGTAGTGAAGATACTGATCGGTATGTGTGGGTTTTCTGTAAACTGATGTGCTGACTTTGTTGTTGGTTATTTCTATGTTGACATCCAGAAAGGGTAACGAGTTATCTGTAGTAGTTTCTATGGTAAACTTGATAGATGGGTTTTGGTTGTTTAGGTGGTCTAATAAATCTTCCTGATTAAGCATGACAAACGCATCATCAACCTTTCTATACCAGCATATCGGTTGTATTGGAGATAGTGATAAAGCGTGCTGTTCAAAATAAGACATATATTGTTCTGCTAAGGGTGGAGAAAGGGTACTGCCCATAGGTAAACCTCTAATTTGTTCAACCCCCAGTGGACCGGGGTTAAGAATAGGTCCACCGTCCCCCATTGCGTGTCGTAAAAGGCGACTGAATTGGGGCTCCTCGTTTGCCGTGAGGTGCGACCCGTGTCGGTTTTGAATGGACTCCTGGTGGTTGAGGGTAACATACTTCCCAATACATCACTTTGGGCCAGGGGATTCCTAGACGGGTGGCCAGTGTGGCCCACACTGGTCAATCGGCTTGTCGTGTTGAGCTCATGAGTCGGTGGTCAGAACAGATTGAACTTTTTCATGAAGTAAATTGTCTTTTTTCTCCAATTCATTTCACCGACTCAGAAGCAGCGGCTTGGGTCAATCGGATAAAAAAAATTAAAATAAAGGTTCATGGAATTTATATGCCCCACCCAGAACTTTTATTAATTTTTTTTTGTCTGAGTATATCTCCCGATTACCCCTATGGCGCTAGCGCTGGTATTCCGCGCACAGCCCGCGTGGATGTCGTGGTCCGTGGTGGCCGGGGGTTTTGGGAGATGAACCTTTTTTCCTTCCTTCATGGCTACATTAAATACAAAACAAACAAAAAACAATAAACGTAGACTAACCGAGACCGAATTTACTGAATCCTCAAATTTATCTAATTCTTAGTCATTAATAGTAGTGACCCTGAGATATCTTTGGCATCTTTGTCGCCATTTGCTATTGCTAAAGGCATAGCTGGCTTAGCGAGTGAACCAAAATCCATCAAGAAACTTCGAAATGGTTCCTTACTGCTCGAATGCCATCGTAAAATACATTCGGAACGTCTTATGAAATAAACATCATTAGTTAAAATTCCGATCACTGTTACTCCTCATTTTTCTCTGAACTCCTCTAAGGGTGTTGTACGGCACCCTGACCTTAGTGGTTGTTCTTCAGAAGAAATGAAGGAAGAACTAAATGATATTGGAGTCACGGACGTTGATCGTATATCTATCCGCCGTGACGGCCAATTGATACCTACAAATACTTTCATACTTTTATTTAATAGACCTGATTTACCATCAGAAGTCAAAGTAGGTTATTTAAACATCAAAGTGTCACCGTATATACCAAATCCTCTCAGGTGTTACAATTGTCAGCGCTTCGGGCATGGTACTCGGACTTGTAAAAGCCCGTTACGATGTGCGCGCTGCGGCAAGTCCGGTCATGACAGCAAGGAATGTAATGATACTCCTTGTTGTTGTAACTGTGAAGGGAAACATGTCGCTTTTTCCAAGGACTGCCCTAAGTGGAAACTGGAAAAACGCATTCAAAAGATTAAAGTTGAAACCAAAGTTTCCTATCCCGAAGCGCGGAAGGCTGTAGAGGGTGAAACTCCCTCCACACCTTCTGGTAAGACATTTGCTAATGTGGTTAGATCTTCCACTAGATCTGTGGAATGCCAAACTGATCTAACCTGGCTTTCTCAACTCCATGCGATACCATCAAGTCAATCTGGCCAATCTACAACATCTGCTTCTGTTTCTGTTTCTGTTTCTGCTTCATCGGCTTCTCAGACTGAGAATCTGAGAAAAGATGATGTCAGCAAGGCTGTGAAGCCCAAAGACGTACAACCCAAAGGGACTGGTAAAGAGTCTTTAAAAAAAAAGTAATATCTGATACGACAATTAGCAATGTCTCCAAAATTAATGACAAGTCTACAAAAAAATATTCATCCTCTTCCAAAAAAGGAAGTAAGGATATTTTAAAGTCTGCTATTTCTGAAATGGAAATAGAGACTTTGGAGGTTGATGTGGAAGTCCACGACCCCCCTTACCGCACACCTCGTAACCCTATTAAACCACCCTGACAATACATCAAACAACTAATATAATACAATGGAATTGTCGAGGTTTAAGTCATAATTTTAATGAAGTTCAGCTATTAATTCAAAAATATAATCCGTTGGCTATTTGTCTCCAAGAGACTTTCCTCAAACCAACGGATTTACATTTAGTGCCATTTAAACATTTTGTTTCCTACCACCATTATGGCACTGGTGATGATAAGGTCTCGGGGGGTGTTTCTATTATTGTCAATAGAAACATTGCCCAGTCCGAAATCACACTTAATTCTCCTCTGCAGGTAATTGCCGTGCGAGTAACACTCCACGTGCCTATTACACTCTGCTCCATCTATTTGCCACCTAACTCAACTTTAAACCCCAGAGATTTGGATGACGTTGTTACCCAGCTTCCTTCTCCTTGCATGTTGCTTGGAGATTTCAATGGTCATCATTCTTTCTGGGGTAGTCCAGCTGATAATAGCAGAGGAAAATTAATAGCTGACTTCATTTATGACAACGATCTTTGTATCTTTAATGATGAATCGCCTACGTATTTCTGCTCAAGAACAAAAACCTTTTCTCATCTAGATCTGACAATTAGCTCACCATCTTTGTTCCAAGATTTTTCTTGGAGTGTCCATGACGATCTCTGCCACAGTGATCATTATCCTGTAATTCTACGGAATAATGGTCCTTCACCAGTAGACAGGCCACAAAGATGGAAACTCTCTAAAGCTAATTGGCCCCTCTTTGAGGCGCTTTGCATTTCTTCTTTTCCTCAACATGATCTAGATGAAGCAGAAGACCCGATGGAACTATTTACCACCATCTTACAAGATGTATCGGGTCAGGTGATTCGTAAAACCTCGGCAACTCCAAAACGATTTAATAAACCATGGTTTAATGAAGACTGCAAGACAGCACTGAAAGAACGTAATCGTGCTTTACGATTGCTTGAACGTGCTCCTTCCGATGACAACGTGGCCTCTTTTCGCATTGCACGGGCCAAAGCCAGGCGGACTATCCGCCAGGCAAAGAGGTCGTCATGGCAGGAGTACGTGTCAAGGATCAACAGTCGTACGTCTTCCAAATCAGTCTGGGATAGGATTCGTAGGATCAAGGGTAAAGCGGATACAATATCTGTGAACCATCTAGAAGTAGATGGTTCAACGCTCACCACACTTCCAGATATTGCTAATTCATTAGGAAGTAATTTTTCTTTCAATTCATCCTCAAACTTTTCCTCTGATGCTTTCCAGAGAGTCCGTCTCCGGGAAGAGAGGAAAAGGTTAAATTTTACATCTCAAAATGAGGAATATTATAACGGAAAATTTACTATATCTGAACTGAAGTATTCTTTAAAACAGGCCCATGATACAGCTACTGGGCCTGACGATATTCATTATCAGATCCTCAAACATCTTCCTTACCCTACATTAAAAAAAACTTTTACTTATATTTAACCAGATTTGGGATGACGGTGTCTTTCCTCCTTCGTGGAGGATTGCTACTATTATTCCCATACCTAAACCTGGTAAGGATCCTACGAATCCTACTAATTATCGCCCTATTGCATTGATCAGCTGCATATGTAAAACCATGGAACGGATGATCAATAGAAGGCTCGTTTGGCACCTCGAGTCCAATAATCTACTTACTTACCTCCAATGTGGATTTCGGTCCCAAAGGAGCACTCTTGATCATCTCGTTAGATTTGAATCGTTCGTCAGGGACGCCTTCATCCAAAATCACCATTTAGTAGCCATATTTTTTGATTTGGAGAAGGCATATGACACTACTTGGAGATATGGCATTCTTCGCGATCTCTTTGACTTCGGTCTTCGAGGAAGATTGCCATTATTTATCTCCAATTTCCTACATGATAGGACGTTTAAGGTACGACTTGGCTCCATTTTCTCAGATCCTTTTCCTCAGGATAATGGAGTTCCTCAGGGTAGCATATTATCCGTTACCCTTTTTTCCATCAAGATAAATTCCATCACATCGTGCCTTAGACGGGGGGTTGATGGCTCTCTGTATGTTGATGACTTTCAAATGTGTTACAGTTCTACTAACATGCAGACGATCGAGCGCCAGTTGCAGCTTTGCTTAAACAATCTACAGCAATGGGCGACTGACAATGGATTTCGATTTTCGAAATCCAAGACCGTCTGCATGCATTTCTGTAAAAGAAGAGGTTTGCACCTTGACCCAGTGCTACGTTTGGACAATGCTGTCGTTCCTGTAGTACAGGAATTCAAATTTCTTGGTCTTACATTTGACAGCAAGCTTTCTTTCCGTCCACACATTAAAATCCTCAAGAAAAAATGTCTGAAAGCTCTCAACATACTGAGAGTCCTATCCAACACTGACTGGGGAGCTGACCGTAAGGTCCTCCTCCGATTATATCGAGCTTTGGTCCGATCCAAGCTCGATTATGGGTGCCAGGTGTATGGTTCAGCTCGTCCATCCTATCTCAAAGAGATTGATACCATACACAACCAAGGACTTAGAATCAGTTTAGGCGCTTTTCGCACAACTCCAGTTGAAAGTCTGTACGTCGAGGCTAACGAACCCTCATTGTACGACAGACGTGATAGACTTTCACTACAGTATGCTATTAAAATAGCATCTTTGCCATACCATCCGGCTCACCGCCCCGTATTTAGTCCTTATTTTGAGCATTTGTACGAGGCAAAGCCTCGTGCAATTTCTTCTTTTGGAGTCCGCATTCAACCACTTTTGTCAGCGGCTGGTATCAGCCACGACAGTATTGCGGACTTCATAATGACCACAATTCCACCTTGGTCAATTGCTCCATTTCAGATAGACTTTAGTCTATCAAGCAATAAGAAGTCACAGACAAGCTCGATCGTCTTCAAGTCGAAATTTCTTGAATTAAGGGCTAAATATGGGGATTATGCCCCTTTCTATACAGATGGGTCCAAGGATGGTGATAAAGTAGCAGCCGCTACCGTGACGCCATCCGAAGTCCTGTCTGTATCTCTTCCACCAGCAGCCTCTATTTTTACTGCAGAACTCATTGCCATTTTACAGGCACTCGAGTTCTTTCAGTCATCATCATTACAAAAATGTATAATCTTTTCTGATTCTTTGTCCGCATTACAAGCTATTCATAACATCCAGCTTGTGCACCCAATAATCGGAGATATTTACAAGCTCTCGGGACCGAAAAGGGACATTGTCCTTTGTTGGCTCCCCAGTCACATGGATATGACCGGGCAGATGCGGCGGCTAAGGCTGCTTTGTCACTGCCGGTCTCCCCCTTTTCCTTGCCTTACACCGACTTTAAGTCGGTGATAAGGACTTTTATTTTGCAACGATGGCAGCAAAAATGGGATGCTGCAGATACAAACAAACTTCATGCCATCAAGCCTCTTTTGGGGGATTGGCCATCCTCCTATTGTGCCAACAGGAGAAATGAAGTTGTTTTGTGTCGCTCTCGTCTTGGACATACTCACCTTACCAACTGTTACCTGCTCAAGCGAGAGCCTCAACCAGTCTGTGAGCATTGCCAGGTTCGCCTGACAGTGAAACACATTCTGATTGAGTGCACGCATCTCAAACCTATAAGATCTCAGCACTACCGTGCTAGATCCTTGTTCCATCTGTTTGCGCAACCTTCTCTTTATGAGAAGGTTGTCGCGTTTTTAAAACAGACTAATCTGTATTTTAAATTTTAAAATATATTTTGTGTTATAGTTTTGTTTTTGCTATTTTGTTTTTAGCCAATTTTGGGTTACAACCATTCTGTGATATTGTTTTTTAGCATTGTTTTGTTGCCCTTTTTGGGGTTTCTGTGATAATTTTTATTTTACTGTATTGATTTTCTAGTTTTAATTTTTGTTTTTATTTTAAATCGTATTCAAGTGCTATATAGCCCGTTTTGGTGCTGATGCACTTTAATACATTTCATTTCATTTCTCTAATTTGTTCATAAAAATCATGACCCCAAGTGAAGTACGAGGATTTGAGACAGTTATCAACTAGCGTTATAATATTATCTGGACTGAATTTAGTGAAATCAACCTTTCAATATTCTAGATAAATTTCAATCTACTGACTATTTCAATATTCTAGATAAATTTCATAGAAATATATATATACTAATATTATGAATCTACTAATATTGTTCACATGTACTTGACCTGTTATTTTAATTAATATTAAACCTATAAAGAAGCTTAATCCGTTGTAACTTAACAATATTTTATCTGGTGCGCTTGGAAAAACATTCATCAACATTTTCAGTTCAATTTAATTATATAAAATTTTGTTTTCTGTTGTCGTTAAATTTAAGTTAATGGTCAACAAATTTGATTTTGTAACAAGGTGCAGTAATCATATTGAAATAATAAACCTTAAGGAGGGAGATAACTCTTGGTGAACTGAGCTAACGTATTACATATAACCAGGGCAGTCAATTAAAAGAAAATTTTAAAAGCAACGCAGTGCACTATTTCCGGTAGCTTTGCGCAGTGGCGGTACCATAGCCAATGAGGAATTTCCGAGGCGTGGTTATTGCTAGTTGAAAACTATACCCAATACCCCGCACTGACGACTTAGTAGTCGGCAGATGCAATTTATGGAGGCTTCTACGGAAGCAAAAATACAAATTAAAAGAGATAAATATCCTACGAAGTGGAAAGTTTATATTTTTGACTTTAATACATTACAAAAGAGACACACTCCCCTGTCGAGAATTGAAAGCCCTGTTCTAAGGAACAAAGCAAGGGGGAAGCATATCAATTATGTAAATGTGTTAATATGATTAATACTTATAGGAAACTTGTTTTCTATATTCTAGACAATTTTTCATGGAAATAATATTCGTTATATATTCTGATATCACAAATTCAAAGAAATAATATGACATATTTATATATTCTGATATTATGTATCTAGAAATAATATCCTAAACAAATTTCATAGAAATGGTATTTTATATCTTTACTTATATTATAAATCTACTGACTATGTCAATATTCTAGATAAATTTCACAGAAATAGTATTAAATATATATATACATGTATACTGATGTGATAAATGTACTAATAATTTCAATATTCTAGATAAATTTCATAGAAATAGTATTATATATATACTGATATTATGAATCTACTAATAATGTTCACATGTACTTGACCTGTTATTTTAATTAATATTAAACCTATAAAGAAGCTTGTAGTTATGTCAACAGTTCACTGTTTAGTTGTTTAAATACAACTCACTATTTTCTGTCAAAATCCAATAAAAGTACCATTATCCGTTGTTATTTGGTAATATTTTATCTTGTGCGCTTGGAAAAACATTCATGAACATTTTCAGTCCAATTTAATTGTATAAGATTTTGTTTTCTGGTTTCGTTAATGGTCAACCAATTTGATTTTTTAACAAAGTGCAGTAACCATATTAAAATAATAAACATAAAAGAGGGAGATAACTCTTGGTGAACTGAGCTTATCTATTACAATAACCAGGGCAATCAATTAAAAGAAAATTTAATAGCAATGCAGTGCACTACTACCGGTAGCTTTGCGCAGTGGCGGTACCATAGCCAATGAGGAATTTCCGAGGCGTGGTTATTGCTAGTTGAAAACTATACCCAATACCCCGCACTGACGACTTAGTAGTCGGCAGATGCAATTTATGGAGGCTTCTACGGAAGCAAAAATAAAAATTTAAAAAGAGATAAATATCCTACGAAGTGGAAATTTTATATTTTGGAGTTTTAAAACATTACAAAAGAGTAACACTCCCCTGTCGAGAAGTGAAAGCGCTGTTCTAAGGAACAAAGCAAGGGGTAAGTATATCAATTATGTAAATGTGTTTAAAATAATTAATATTTATATGAAACGCGAGGGAAACTTGTTTTCTATATTCTAGACAATTTTCATGAAAATAATATTCGTTATATATTCTGATATCACAAATCTACTGATAATTTCAATATTCTAGATAGTTTTACAGAAATAATATCACATATGTATTTATATATTCTGATATTATGTATCTAGAAATAATATTCTAGACAAATTTCATAGAAATAGTATTTTATATCTATACTAATATTATAAATCTGATAATTTCAATATTCTAGATAAATTTCACATAAATAGTATTAAATATATAATTATATAATAAATCTACTAATTTCAATATTCTAGATAAATTTCATTGAAATAGTATTATATACATGTATCTATACTGATATTATAAATCTTCTGACTATTTCAATATTCTAGATAAATTTCATAGAAAACTATATATATACTGAAATTATAAATATACTAATAATGTTCACATGTACTTGACCTGTTATTTTAATTAATATTAAACCTATAAAGAAGCTTGCAGTTTTGTCAAAAGTTCACTGTTTCAGTTAGATGTTTAAATACAACTCACTATTTTCTGTCAAATCCAAAATAAGTACCATAATCCGTTGTAATTTTACAATATTTTTTCTAGTGCGCTTACAAAAACATTCATCAACATTTTCAGTTCAATTTAATTATATAAGATTTTGTTTTCTGTTGTCGTTAAATTTAAGTTAATGGTCAACAAATTTGATTTTTTAACAAGGTGCTGTAATCATATTGAAATAATAAACCTTAAGGAGGGAGATAACTCTTGGTTAACTGAGCTAACGTATTACATATAACCAGGGCAGTCAATTAAAAGAAAATTTAATAGCAACGCAGTGCACGACTTCTAATAGCTTTGCGCAGTGGCGGTACCATAGCCA
>JAUJPP010002254.1:0-10384 GCA_030562195.1 Nipponacmea schrenckii
CAATAAGCTCATATCTTTCAGAATTAAAATATTTTTTATAAAAGATTCAATTAAGATTTGTTAACATTATATTTTCCCAGACATTGTTTAGTATCAGCTGGGTGTATTATCGTTGTTTAAATATTATGCGTCTTGAAAAACTTAATTTAGTGTCAGGAAATAAAAAAGGAAATGAAGTTGTACTTTATCTATATATCCCTCTAATATCTTTCCTCTTGTAGAAAAAAATCCATTTTCATCAACTTATACACAAAGTTTTTTTATATCAATGGCACACTGTATGTATATGAATCTTATAGAAGTCTAAGCATTTCTTTTATGTAGTGGATATACCGTATATTTCCGTGTATAATGCGCAGATTTTTGCCATAAAAGGGGCCCAACAAAGAGGGGGTGCGCACTATATACGGGTAAATAAATTTGGAGTATTTTTTCCCAACGAAAATGCCGCAAGTCGATGTTAAGGATCCGCCATTTTGTCTTCCTTCATCGACACTCGCGGTAAAATTGATTTGTGTAAAAGATTGAATTATGATTTTAATAACGGCCCAATATGATTAATATCTTATAAATTAAATATTTATTTTTAAATATTTGAACAAAACTAAAATGATTCAAGTTAATCACTTTGTTTTTAAAATGGAAAATGTTACGTGAAGACGAGAGGTACCAACAAAAATAATGTTCACGGGCAAAGCATTTTCAATGGCTTTTATAGTAGGAACAATGGATTGTCATGCTTGATGACATGCCTCAATACGTAATCGAGTCTTGCCTGAATATAAATAGGGTTACCAGAATAAGTGGGTTTTAATATAATCCATTGTTTTCCTAATTATTCATCAGATATGATACACAAGGTTCACGCCGTCAATTTTTTCATTTCCGTTGAGGGGCAATACTAGTCGAAAAATCTATGCGGGGGGTAAAAGCAGACGATAAAAATAAACTATTGAGCGAATCGTGTCACTCCAGCATGATTAAAGACTTAATTAAGAAAGACAATGATATTTATTTACGTTAAACAAACGAAAAAATCACAATTAAGTATTCACACAAAAGGAACTGACGCAATATCATGATTATTATTCGCATTATGATTACAAGTATAAGGGGGCCTATTAGTCTTACACCAAGTCAGTTACCGTTAGACCTTCGAATTCCTGTCAATGATATCTTCTTCAATACGTCTAAGTTTACGGGTAATTGCACATTTTTCTTCAAGACGAATATCATCCTCGGTAGCGTCCATAGCATTAAAAATAGAATCAGGTGAGAAGCGTAAAAGAGCGGTATCTCAGTTAAGTCGTGTACAATTTATCGATTAGTATAATAATCAAGTATTCACACAAAATGAACTGACGCAATATCATGATTATTATTCGCATTATGATTACAAGTGTAAGGGGGCCTATTAGTCTTACACCAAGTCAGTTACCGTTAGCCCTTCGAATTCCTGTCAATGGTATCTTCTTCAATATGTCTCAGTTTACCGGGTAATTGCACATTTTTATTCCAATAGAATATCATCCTCGGTACCGTAAATTAATAGCATGATACATGATTTCTAAATAACACTCAATAATACCATTACGAGAGATTAGAAGCAATAACTCCGGGATTAAAATGGATTTTATAATAAAAATAAATAGTAGAAACGTAAGTTGCAGTGGAACATTGTTTATTATAAAAAAAATCTATGATGGTGACTTACATATTGACAACTATTTCCCGATATCGGTGTCTGTAAAATGCCAACTTAAAGTCGTATTTTTGCCGCGAAAAGGGGTGCGCACTATACATGGGTAAATGAATTTTCCCCGATTTCGCGGAGGCAAGGAAGGGGTGCGCATTATACATGTCTGCGCACTATATTCGGAATTATACGGT
Organism: Nipponacmea schrenckii; assembly: GCA_030562195.1. Lineage (NCBI taxonomy): Eukaryota > Metazoa > Mollusca > Gastropoda > Lottiidae > Nipponacmea > Nipponacmea schrenckii. The sequence continues at coordinate 1,891 of JAUJPP010002254.1, forward strand.
ATTTGATTCATATACTTAACAGTTTATTTTTTTGTAGAAAGCAACATTGATATTATTGTTTGGATAATAGCCGAAATATAGTTTGAAAACAATGTAATCTCCCATTTGATGCTCTTTAACTCTTAAAATTGACTTGTAGTAGATTTTTTGACCCTTTTCTAACATTCTTTCATAATAACATAGTTCTATAGGGCATTTCTCATAACATTTGCCATTACAGCAATATCAATTCATTTACTCTGTTTGGATAACACATTCATACAAGCCAATATGTATAGTACATTATGCCAATAGCTACAGAAACAATTCTAATTTCAATAAAACATTTTTTTTTCTGTTCGACTGCCAAAATGATTGAAAGTCTTGTTTCACAGAAGCCAGTTTTTGTCATCAAGACAATGTTTGTAATGGAAGGTTTTTTGATTGAGTTTCTACCCTGTTTATATTGACAGTATAATGGTCGATGTGTTGAAACGGTTGTCTTTAAATTTTTTAAGGTATGCATTAAGGAAGATTTTCAGACTTCTATCATTCTAAATTGTTCTGAAGTCAACTTTTTTCTTCATGTCTGCACTACTTTTTTGCAGTAATAAGGATGTGGGACGCCCATGTTTAATTTGGGAACTTTGTCACAAAATACTTTGGCTATGGAAAATCAGTCAGGAATAAGGTAATAAAGATGTCCATATCTGAAAATGTAAAGCATTATCATATTCCTATCTTAACAGATAGAGCAAAACCATATTCAAACAGGTAGAACTGTTCATAAAGATGTGAACTCCTAAGGTAAAAATACGTACTAATAAGACACAAGCATGTGGCAACGTCCAAAAATTCCATATTCAAAGTTTGGAAATGAAAAACCCTATGGGCTAATGAAGACAGGCATCGGCCTGCAGTGTGCAATGAGGGAAATTTTGCCAGGACAGCGGCATTAGCCTTCCCTTTCTACGATTTTCAACTGTCGAAGGATCTTTAATGTGCACAGCCTGTACACATGAGGCCTTGATTTATTTTCCATCCAAACGACTATATGCTTTTTCCATGTCCCTCAGACCTGCAATCCGAGTGCTTGAATACCAAATGACAATGAGTTCACAGTTACTAAATTACAAATTTGACGTCTCATCTCTTACAGCAAACAGAAATGAAAATTTTAATTCACTGAAATGTTTTTGCTCAACTTCACATATTGCTTGCTATGGTAACACATATAATCTTATTGAATAACAAAACCAAAAACATTTTCATTAGATGTCAAAACTCCAGTTTGTTTATCAGCCAAGTTTTATTAGAATCATTAGAAATGAAGAACATGAAATTGTTCTGTTTCATATAAACTTCTTCATGCCCTAGGCTCATATCAAACTGAAGATATCAAAACTAAAGAGTTTCACATTTAAAAAAGTATTAGCACCGAATTCTTCCAATTAGAGGTAGTTTTTTTTTTTCAATTATACCTAGAGGGGGGTTTGATAATTAGTTATATATTCTGCCATCTTCATTTCTATCCAACTGCCTTAAGATATTAATTATTTGGATTTGAGTTAAACCAGGGCAACTTTGTTCTGTGTTTCTTTTCTGATCAGTGTTTTTTGGCTCAGCAGGTTAAATTTTATGTGTTTATGTCCTTTGGAATCAATCATGCTTATTCAGCTGCAAAAACTTCACATAAGATTTTATATTAAAAAAAAATTCTCAAAATATTTTGATATGAGAGCATAAAATATTGAAATTTTTCAATGGATAGAATCTTATTGCTTTAGAAACTTAAAAAGATTTCTAATCATTACAAAAAATTATATATTAATGTCAGACCTGCCAAAGAAATAAATCATTTCTGAAACAATATCTTACAAGTGTTGAAAACTGAGATATCATTCATGATGATCTTCAGGTCTGTTGAGGTTCAAGTTAAAATGTGTATTTCAAAAACATATTTCATAAGATACAGGTGCATTAGACATTTGATGTGATTATTAGACACTATTTCTTCATATATAAAGATAAAACACGCTACTAATGTAATTAAAACTATTCTATTCTGCTAAAAAATGGATATCTAAGCATGTTTAATGTGCTTCAGATTCTGACCTTTTATCTAATTTGGACAGGGATTTAACTAAGAGATTTTTAAGAAAAACATTAATTTCAGTTAAAATATGATGAGAATTTTGATTGAGCAATTGCTCAAGTCTTACACATACCCCACATTCTGTTGTTCATTTTAGTATAATTGAACATTTCATCTCCCCTTCAGTAGCCTATTGATATTTAGTACAAAGAAAACTCTAATGCTTCTGAACATATTTCTTTATTGAAAGCAAAACATTTATTCAGCAATTTTTTTAAGAACAACTGAAAAATTATTCCCACCGTCTCCTCTCTAAACAAAATAGGGAACAAAGATTTTAAGACTGATCCATACTTGTACTTTCTATATCAAAATTAGAATGTACTCCTTAACCCCAAGGCTTTCGTAACTTTGTCATTAGTACAAAGTTACAACCTTTACTCCCCAAGGTGAAAAAGAAGGGCGATCAGTGAAACAATATACCTGTTATTCAGCCTACCTCTATGTCATTAGCATCTGATCTGAACTAGCTAGTTTTTCTATCTCTATCTAGTGTGAAACATTCTTAGTATTCTAAACACTGGTCTAAACTGATTAAATTCATTTGTTTATCAAGATTGGGTATCTGGCTATTCAAACAACTTCTAAAAATAATCATTTAACTTTCATGATGTAAGATCAAATCTAAACTATGGTCAGAAATACTCCAAGAGAAAATGTTCTAATTACTGAGAGAATATAAATAAAGACATTCAACATGAAATGCCTTCCACATAACCTTCCTCAATGAATGCCTTCTGTCAATTCAACAGGAGGTACCTTACAACATGGAATGCCCGATACCAATTCATTTGTGAAGTATCTTATAACATTAAATATCTTAATATGTCAATTCACCATCCATGAGGCACCTTACAACATGAGGCACCTTACAACATGAGGCACCTTACAACATAAGACGGTACCTTACAACATGAGGCACCTTGCAACATGAGGCACCTTACAAATGAGGCACCTTCAACATGGTAGGAACTTACAACATGAGGGCACTTTGCAACATGAGGCACTTTACAACATAGGCACCTTGCAACATGAGGCACCTTACAACATGGGCACTTTGCACACAGAGGTACTTACAACATGAAACCTTTAAAACAACATGAGGCACCTTATTACATAGATTGCAGATAAGGTACCTTACAACATGAAATGCCTTAAAATGAAAATTCAACATGAGGAACCTTATTACATAGAATGCAGTATTTTAAATCATCAGGAGATATCTTACAACATGGGATACCTTTTGTCAATTTGTCAACTAGAGGTAGGCCTACCTTAAATCATGGAATGCCTTTTATGTCAATTGAACATGAGGTACCTTACAACTTTGAACACCTAATGTCAAATTAACATGCTTTGAAGCCACAAATTAATTTTTGTTTGAAAGGATTCTGACACAACCTTGAAATCTGCCTCAAGAAATCTAACTCTTAAAAAAATCTTACCTTCATTTATAGATTCTTGGAGAAAAGAGTGATTAAAATTGGTTAATGACTGAGTTGTTACATTGGTTGAATTTGATTCTGTGAAATTTGATACACCATCATTCAAATCATATTCTAAGATACTGGTGAAGTCTGATAGTTGTGATTGTGTTGCTGGTGATTGTGTGGTGATATCATAAACAGGATTTGTTGATGAGGTGACATCAATTTCTGTGACATTGGCATCATATGCATCAGTTGTGACATCGGTAACATTGGCATTATAAAAATCTAAAAAGTAGAATTAAAAAATGTATTTGTATTTCACAAGACTTAAAAATTGTTATCTTGTGATATAAGACACTCTATAATCATGAATGTCAAGTAATTATTTCATCCTATTATCTATTACCAATTAGGAGCTGGGTCAACTGGAATAATGCAAAGGCGACTTAAAAGTCTCGAGACTTAAACAAGCCGAGAGAAAATTAAACAAATGACACTGAATTCTAGTGCTTTAACAAACAGCACTACAGCCAGTCCTCAATAATTTATTGTTAGCTACATAAAACTTGATCAAATCTAAAAAAAAATACAAATTTGATAAAATGATTTTTGATTGTCATTATTGATTTTGTTGGATAAAAATCACCAAAAAATAGTTTTCATTCATCATAACCATAATAAAAGATTAACTTTCTGTCCATTAGACATAAGATCAGACATACTTGATTTTTTACCAAAAGTCAAGTGAGATGAGATTAAGCAAGAAAACCAATAATAGAATTAATGAGAAAAGTCTACATTCTATCATGTTCATTATTCATCTATTCCATGTTATACAAACACTAAACAACATCTACAGAAATCAATGACATTTCTAGACTTATTTAATATAATGGCTCGGAAATCTTCAGAGACTTAATAGCAAATATTCTTAATGGAAGATAATAATATTGTCACTTTATTATTTTACATTCAATTTCTGTAACTCTCTTATTTGACTTTAGTGGAGGTTAAGATTTAAGATTAAAAATAAATAGGAATAAGGCTGTAGAGAAGTAATGATTTATCAATCATGGCAACAAGGACCATGTTAATCAAGCAAGTCTTTGGTGTGGATAGTCATTAATTGCATTTAGACTCCCTTAGTTACTGCTTCTTCAAAATTAAAGTCTTGATTCATAAGAAAACATTTATCAGTTTAATGATATTTGCAATCCATTGTTGTAAATTTTGCTCTGGTAGTGCAAGTTCACAATAGGCAACATTTTTCATACACTTGCAGTAAACCAACTCAAATTTCTTCATCAACTACAAATAATATTAATGGAGAGTGTCCAAAATGAGAATTAATATCCCTCAATACTGAAATCATATTTTGGTCTTTTTTGACTAACTCATCATATCAGAAATTATTCCATTCCAATGATCCTTTGTCATCCAAAAAAACCAAATTAAAGGGAAGATAGCCCCAAGAATTTAATTATCACACTGTTCATTATCTCTAATTTGGTTAATAATGTAATTAATTTTTCATTAAGTCAAGTGGACACTGTGGTCAGTGGCTTAAACATTTCATCAGACCACTGTCCACTGTGACAACTGACAATACAATTCTATCAAAAAAATTTCTAGTGGGAATCTCTTTGTCTAGGTCAACATAATTGATAAAGAGTTTTAGAATTTCCAATTCTACATGGTTACTTAAAATCCAAAAAGTCAGCTTTTAATTTTAAATACTTATGGGAATATGATGCAGACAAAATGGTAACAAATTTCACAGATTTATAAAACATTAAGCTAAGGGAAGTAAAGCAGGTCAGAAGTTTCATGGTATTCTAGAACAAAGTTAATCACCTTCTTATTATTTCTGCACCTAATTTTTAATCATTTACTATTGACAAGTAAAAACTGCTCTGAGTATTGTTATATCTCCCAGTGAGTGACCAGTCATTGATCAAGACGTGACCTCCCATTAACAGAATTTTGGAGAATACAGCTTACTGAACAGTTATAAAACTGACAAGTAACTTATGTTTAATCATATACTACTGACAAGGATATTTGCTGTGCTGTGTTGAAACTCTTTTTTTACACTTAATAGATTGAGGACATGTTCACCAGTAATCACAATAGAAATATTTTTGAAAACCCCTGACTTTGAGCTGAAATCAGTTATTGAACTAAGGACTAAATAGATTGAGTTATAGAAGGTTTCAATGCAGTTGATTACATTATTTCCTACTGGACTTTAAATCACACATTCTTAACTACTAGATTCATTAATCAATGAAAAATTTTCTTTCTTTATTGTATTTAGCATTAAAACCCCTCAAATAAATAGTTATGAAATTAGAACTGTCAAAACTACATGTATTTCAGTGAAGGCAAAATTTTGATAATAATCTCAACTTTTTGATATTTTTCTATTCATCATCATTTTATTCTGATCATAAATGATATGCTACTGACTGAAATTAGGACTTTCAATATTAGACTACGAAATTAAGTTACAGAATCTGAAGCCTTCTCAGTATCTATTTCATGTAAAGGGACTTTGAATAGTTAAAACCTTTAAGACAAAATGGGACACTCTTTTCAAGTCCAAACTAACATGACTTTAAGGGGATAGGTTCACATCACATCCATAGAAAGTAAAATTTCTCTGTTTTAGTATTTTATAAATTTTTGTCCATTTGCCAGTACTTCTAAAGACTATTTAATTATATTCAAGACAGAAATCAACCCCGCAAATAGCAAGTCTGTCTCTTCAAAGGGGGAAAGCAAAAGCAGAAACAGAAATTTACATGCTACTATTTTGGAATATTCAAGGAGCAAACAAAAGGTCTTAATGTAATGAGAAATCAATAAACATGTTGAGCCACTGCACCTTATATACAGTCTAAGGGAAAATTTTTTTTTGTCAATCGATCTATCATCTAGAAAATCATATCACAATAACATCATACATATTTTGTATATTGAATGACCTTCACTTGATTCAGAATCTTTGAATTGGTTTTCCTTGGCACTTAAAACTGAATAAATACAGTAAATTGCACATCAGGTTAGTGTCTATAAAAACAGTAATTGAATTATCTGAAGATATTTACAATCAGATTATATGAAACAAAATCATTATACAAATACATTGCTGATATGAAGTGAGAAATCTGTACTTCAGTGCATGTAGAAGAGCTCTTCAGTTAAGAAATCAATAAAGCTGTTCCAAGAAATCTCCTAATGTGGAGAGTTGAAAAGTTTTTGTAATGAGAAGTTACAATGATATGTGATAATAGCCTTCATCAATCTATAAAGTATTAAGAAGATAATTTCTGTTTGATTATTGATGATGTAGCTCTGATCTAATCTATCTCTATCCCGTATGTAGTTCTATCAGGATGTTATGATAAATTTTGTCTCCAGACAACTTTTTGCTTAGGTTCAGAACTCTCATCACATTCCTTTTTTCACACCAGTTGGGCTGTTGTAGACTCTGATACAAAATTAATTAGCAAAACATAGTCTTTGTCAGTCAGAATTCTTCCAAAAAACTATCGATTTCCTTCATTTAAAACCTGAAGTTTTTTGGGGTTTAAAAAAGCACAAGCAATGAAAAGATACTAGCCTGAAATGTGATTTGTTAAGACTAAATTTTTAAGCCTAAGTGGGTCATTGTCCCTTACGTGTGCTATTTTTATCAAAAGTAATTAGATCATTATGCTTTCCCAAAATCCCTTATGGTTTCTTTAAGCTAACAAAATCCTAGATCCTATCTATCTAGGTAAGTAGGAGTTATGTATTCACAGATGTACAAAAAATCTAATACTATTACATCTTGTTGACAGTTTTACTAGTAGTCTCGAAAATATTGAAAACATCACGTCTGGTCAACTTTCTACTGCCCAATGTCCACAACTAAACAAACAAAGTCCTTCAACAAGTATTTTTCTATTCTTTAAACTCTTGTTTAACATAAACATGAAAAGTTTTTCTACGGTCTTAAAAGTCAGATATCTCAAAGTTTTGACATATTCGAGATATATTATGGATTTATTCCTCAAGTCTCTGACCACTCCATTTTAACTTTGACATTTCTAAAGTAACTTTGGTAACAATGAAAGAGGAAACTAACTGTTTTAGGCTAGACTATGTTTTTTAGGCTAGACTTAATATCTTTCATATGTATCAGATTTGTTCTTGTATTTTAACTGCTGATTCAGAAATAATAAATGACCTGCTAAATTAACAAGTATCTCAAACCTATATTGAACTGATTCTTCAACATAAGAAAGTATTGCTAACAAGCCATCTTTAGATGTTCAAGAAACTGTGATTAACTGAACTACAGATTATACAGTGGCACATCATTTTTTTGTAAAATATTTGACTCCCAGATAAATTTTCATCCAATTCACAAATTTACAAATTAAAAAAAACTGCAGTATCAACTTGCAAAATCTGTATTGGGTGTTATAGAAGATACTCTCCTATGGAAGCACTGGCCAAGATCACAAGAAGAGAACATACATTTTCCTTCACATTTCTGTTATTACATAAAGTAATGATTCCGAAGATTAGATTAAAAATACAATTAAAGATAACAATGAAATCTTAAATGACTAAAATATAATAATACTTGCAAATAATATATACATATAACTAACATGATTCAATTGTTTGAGGGAGTTAATGGAATAGGGTCCAATTTGCCATGGACTAGTAAATTACTAAGATTTTTATTTCTCTTAAAAGCAGTAACCAAACGTTTAGTGTAAATATTAGGAAATTGATATTGGAGTTCTTTATAATATCGTTTGACAATCAAAGAGGCATTTTTGGCTGTAGTATTATAGGTTGCAACAAAGGGTATGATTTGGTTGTCATGTTGGATGTTAAGTCCAATAACAGTTTGTATAACAGTTTGTAACTG
>JAUJPP010000219.1:0-14004 GCA_030562195.1 Nipponacmea schrenckii
AAACTGTAGTGGTTTAGTTTCATTTTGACTAGTTCATGCTATATTGTATTTTTGTACTGAAATCAACTATTGCCCAGACTTTCATGTGGCATTTTGGAAAGTTTTCAACGGGGTTTCTAGAAAAAGTTATGAGGTTGAATTTCGTGATTCAAAATGGAAACAGATGGTGAATGAATTACTAGACTGTGTCCATATACACATCTTCAATCATTATCGTTTATTGTTATCTCACTTTTATGGCTACTTATTTATCCGGTTTTTAGTGTAGTATTTCACTTGATAACATTACCTTGATGTGTTTCAAAACCTATTATGTAATAACATAGAAGTAGTATATCCATATAACTTGTGTTCTTAATATTTATTCTCCTGTTTCTATATATCTTATAAAGATTATAATGTATATAGTTATACATAGTTTTAATGGTTTTCTTATTTTATTTTAGTTGTTTTACTCCTTTATATTGTACGTTGTGTTTGTTAGGGCAAATTTTAAAACCGCCGAGCTTAATTCTCAACCCTTATAAAATGTTATTATCATTAGTAATAGTATAGTATTAAAGTATTAAACAGTCCTCAGAAATACTCAAGCTCTAAGAAAATCGCAAAATACCTTGAAATATATTAAAAAATAAAAAAAATTCACTTTTCATTTTTTTTTTCCGTGCTGTACGCAATCAGTCTGAAAATTGTGTGTCCTGTTGACAAAGTCTACAATTGAAAATGCGTTGTAGTCTATTTATATAGATGACCGCTATTGCACGACGGGAAGGATAACTCTTTGATTATCAAGACGAACCGTTTTCCAATATGGCGGGACGTTCGTAATTTCTTACGACATTATGATTTTTCAAACACGGATAATTATGGATACACGTGGATTTGAAGGCTCAAATTTCAAAGGTAAGCTCTGTAGACTATTTCTGATTAGCTAACCAAAAGATTTCATGTGTTTGAGGCTGTCGGATGATTGTCCGAAACAAATAAAGCCTGGGCCCCTTTAATGTAGTATTTACAACTTTTTATTTATTTTAGGCTACAATGCCAATTCTATTTAAGTGTAACCCTCTCAGAGGATTTAGTTCTGTTCTTGAGGTTTGGCCAAGGATTAGATGGTAGAAAGGGTCCTTGCCTTTGTGAACCTAAGTTGTTATCCTTGTACAATATAGTTGTTTCTTTTTTTTTCTTAATATTATTACATCACCAAAATTGACATAAAGATATGGTAATTTCTGTGGTCGGACGGGCTGTTTTTATTTAGTTTTGTAATATGGTAGGCTATTAGTACTACTGGTATGAATGGTACTACTATACAAAACACAGTACGCATGTGTTTTGCATAGAACAAGTATGCCATTAATTGAAGATGTGTGTATATGTCACCCGTTTAACATAAAGGCTACAAACACAATAAGGTATGAAGAGTGCAATATGTTTTTTTTTTCTGAACAAAGATCGAGTGGCAGTTAATTATCCAAACGGCATCTCAGTTCAGTCTCGTGTATAAATACTAGACCACTTCGGCCTGGAACTGAAAAGGAAGAATATATTTCATGTTATTGCTTCGTGATTAATGAATAGTGGAACATTAGTGTATAGTTTCAATAACACACTGTATAGGGTCTCCTGATAACAAATTGGGAAAAGATTTTCATAAAATATAAATATTACCTCTCGGGATGAACTGAAATTTGGCCTATAAGAACGCCCCATATTTGGACCTATACCCAGAAGCATAATTATACAATAGATTTATCCATTAAATGAAGTAGTTATTCATTTAACCACAACAGATTATTGTATAAACGCTGAATAATTTTGAGCATTTTTACAATAATTACTTTGTTTTATAGATTTATCGAATTATAAGTCGGATGTATGTGTTCATTTACTCTTATTCTTAAAATTCACGTTTATTCCAAGAAGTGTTTTTCATTTAAATAGTACCATTGAGCATAAAGAATTATTGGTTTCCTTAACTGATGTGAATAAAAAGTGTCTCCTTGTCGTTCACGGAGTAAAATAACAAGATGATAGAACAAAAGCCAGATGAATATCTCTGGACAGTTGAAAATTGATACGAGTTATGTTATTTAACACAGTCGAGGAGAAAGGTAGGTTGTCAAATTTTCTCATGTCATCGTTTATCAGTAAAATACTTACGACCAGGAGTGGTTATAGTGTTTAACACAGCCCAACCAGTAACATCAACTAATTCTTTCTTCATTACTGAACCGAGAGGTTGAATAATTTCAAATTGACAATCAAGAGCTGCACATAATGTATCAGATAAACAACCTAAATACTGTACACTTAGTTTCCCATCATCATGTAGTTGAGTTACCTTGTGGTATAAAAACAATAAGATTATGTTGATAACCTACTGTTGGCGAATGATAAATTTCCCAACCGTAAATAACCTTACATGAAGGGAAGTGTGCAAAAACACAATAATAAATTAGAACTGTGAACAGCTCGAGCGTGGCAACTATGCGTTATCCCATGGATTTCGAACATTTTGAAACTTCTAACCTGCTAGCTTTCAATTCCGGTACTTTTCAGCCTACAATAATTGTAAGCGTAAACTTTCCGCTATATAGGCAATTTTTTCTACTATAAGTTTCTACTATCAGTTCCTTATTAGATTTTTGTACATGTCTAAGATTTCGGTAGGATATTTACATAAATTCCAAACCAAAATTTAAGTAGGTAGTAAGATGACAATTTGTCATGAAATTTAAAATCTCTATATTCAAATTTAAACATTATTTTGTAACTTTGGTTGTAATTAACATAGAGAGAAAATTCAAGCTATGTGATAATTTGCTAATTCACAGCTTTATAAAGAGATATTTTTTGAATTTGTATGCAAAAATTTTACAAAAAAATAAATAAATTTTATTAGCAATTGGAATTTTTTCTTTTCGAGGATGCAAATTATTTTGTATAGCTAATGTACTGTTTTTGCTTACATTCTTGAATTACACGTGATGTAGGGTCGCCTGAAATGAGATAAAAAAAAACGGAAGTCCCCACGCCCAAACCGGAAGTGATCCAAAAATTTTGATGATATATTTTCAATTGTGTTGCGTATCTATCTATATCCTGTAAATTTCAGATCGATCCGAACATTAGAGCCCGAAAGTGTAACATAACCGTCCAAAATTGCAAAATAGTCAGATTTCGGTGGGCTATAAAACCGGAAGTTAATATTTGTCATGCAATATCAGCACATCTATAGACAGCTGAGGTCAATGACATTCTACATCTCAAATGTCAAGGTCATTTAAGGTCAAGGTCACGAGATATAGAGTTTTAAATTTTCGAAAAATTCGAACGGGCATAAAAAAAATTCAAATTCGAAAATCAAAATTCTGTTCCCACCTTTTTTTAGATAAAGTATCAAGGTTTCGATAGACACCAAAATCATAAAAATCGGTTAATAATTGGCGGACTTATTAAATTTTAAGAAAATTTGCCATTTTGAAAACTGCGCATGCGCAACATTCAATTTAATTTTTCTTCATCCAGGGGATTAAAATCATTTAGTATAGCTTAAATATACTGATTTTGTTTAGAATCTTGAATTACATCGGAAGCAGGGTCGCCCGACATGAGACGAAAAAACCGAAGTCCCCACGCCCAAACCGGAAGTGATCCAAAAATTTTGATGATGTAGTTTTAATTGCGCTGCCGATCTATCTATATCCTGTAAATTTCAGACCGATGCGACTATTAGGGCCCGAGCTAGCTTGAAATCTTATTTGCATATTATGCAATTAGCCACTTTCGGTTTAGCGAAAATTTCATGTTAGATATTCATTTTTGATTCCAGCCCATATAAAATCCATTGGTGAAAACAGAAATAGTCTATCTTTTTCCGTTTGGGCTAGCGAGCTTCCCAAAAAAAAAAAAATCAAAATTCTGTTCCCAACAATTTTTTAATAAAGTAACAAGGTTTCGATAGACACCAAAATCATACAAATCAATTATTGAATTTTTAACAAAAGTCGCTATTCTCGGGGAACTGCGTATGCGCAACTTGAAATCATTTTTTTTTCTTTTCAAGGGATTTAATCTATTTAGTATATCTATTAAATACTGTTTTTCTTTTCATTATTGAATTACGGCGGCTGTAATCCAGTCTCTACTTGTGACGTAGGCAAGTGCTGTTTTGTTGTTGAAAAACAGATTTCTACTAATGGTACAGTAAAAATTCTAACAGTAAATATATTGAAAATTTACTGCTCTAAATTGGCATATGTTTTAAATATTGTAAGAAAAACTTTGCAAAAAAATCTGGAACAAATTATTTTTTAAGTGTTAAAAAATTAAGTAATCAGGTAAATCTGTTTCTGACCTGAACTATTTCACACCTTGGTGTCAAAAGTTCAAGTTAACAGTTTTATCATGATTGTTACATAACCCTCTTTAACACCTGTCAATCATCTTAACCCTTAAATATATCACATTTTCACAAAAATAAAAGAATTGTTTGTTTAATTTTGCCACATTTAACAATTTGAAGTTTTGTATTAAACCATCCATTAACGAATTTTTGTCATATATCGTTGAAAATAGAATGAAAAAGGCATTGAAAATCAGAAAAAAAATCAGCTTTCGGTGTTAGTTAGAGAAAAAAAATACAGCCGTCCAAAGTTGTCAAAAATGTCAATTTCTGGATGGCTATAAAGTTTATGTTTTTCAACCAATATCAGCACATCTATGGATACCTAAGGTCAAGGACATAGAACATTGTAAATGTCAAGGTCATTGCAGGTCAAGGTCACATTATATAGACTTTTGATATTTCAAATATTCAAACGAAAATAAAAAGAAAAATTTAAGCGTATCTATAGACAGCTGGGGTGAAGGACATTCTACATTTCAAATTTGAAGGTTGTTGAATGTCAAGGTCACGAGATAAAAATTTTGAATTTTCAAAAAATTCTAACGGCCAAAAAAATTTTAAATTCAAAAATCAAAATTCTGTCCCAACAAATTTTAGATAAAGTAACAAGGTTTCGATAGAGCCCAAAATCATACAAATCAATTAATAAATGGCGGACTTATTGAAATTTAAAGATAAGTTGCTATTCTCGGGTAACTGCGCATGCGCAACTTAAAATCTTTTTTTTTTCTTTTCAAGGGATTTAATCTATTTAGTATATCTATTTAATACTGTTTTTGTTTACATTCTTGAAATACAGCGGAAACAGGGTCGCCAGACTTGAGTCGAATAAACCGGAAGTCCCCACGCAGAAACCGGAAGTAACAAAGCCGAAGGTTGATATTTTTCATCAAATATAAGCGTATCTATAGACAGCTGAGGTGAAGGACATTCTACATTTCAAATTTCAAGGTTGTTGAAGGTCAAGGTAACGAAATATAAATTTTTGAATTTGAAAAAAATTCAAACGGCCAAAAAAAATTTTTAAATTCGAAAATCAAAATTCTGTTCCCAACAAATTTTGAATAAAGTAACAAGATTTCGATAAACACCAAAATCATACAAATCAATTAATAAATGGCGGACTTATTGAATTTTAAGAAAAGTTGCTTTCTCGGGGAACTGCGCATGCGCAACTTGAAATCAATTTTTTTTTCTTTTCAGGGGATTAAATCTATTAAGTATAGCTAATATATACTGTTTTTGTTTACATTATTATATTACGGCGGAAGCAGCGTCGCCCGACTTGAGTCGAAATAAACCGGAAGTCCCCACGCCAAAACCGGAAGTGACAAAAAAATTTTGATGATATATTTTATTTTGCTTTGCCGACCTTTTTATATCCTATAAATTTCAGATCGATCCGACAATTAGATCCTGAGTTAGCACGAAATCTTAATTGCATATTATGCAATTAGCCACTTTCGGGTTGGCAAAAATTCGAAGTTAGATATTCGTTTTTGATTCCAGAACGTATCTTATCGTATTTTTTAAACCAGATCACTGTAGCATTTACGGTTTGGGCTGTGGAGCTGCCCAAAAAAAAAAAAAAAAAAAAAAACAAAAAAAAACTAGAACTGTGAACAGCTCCGAGCGTGGCAACTATGCGTTATCCCATGGATTTCGAACATTTTGAAACTTCTAACCTGCTAGCTTTCAATTCCGGTACTTTTCAGCCTCCAATTGTGGAACAAGCGTAACAATATTGTTAGATCTATAGACAGCTGATGTCAAGGCCATTCTATATGGAAAATTTCAAGGTCATTGAAGGTGAAGGTCACAAGATTTAGAATTTCAAATTTTAAAAAATTCAAACGGGCATAAATAATAAATGACGGACTAATTAAATTTTAGAGAAAATTTGCCATTCTCGGAAAAATGGCGCATGCGCAACTAGCAATTGGAATTTTTTTCTTCTCGGGGGATACAAATTATTTTGTATAGCTAATATATACTGTTTTTGCTTACATTCTTGAATTACACGGATGTAGGGTCGCCTGAAATGAGATAAAAAACCGGAAGTCCCCACGCCCAAACCGGAAGTGATCAAAAAATGTTGATGATATATTTTTAATTGTGTTGCGTATTTATTTATATCCTGTAAATTTCAGATCGATCCGAACATTAGAGCCCGAAAGTGTAATATAACCGTCCAAAATTGCAAAATAGTCAGATTTCGGTGGGCTATAAAACCGGAAGTTAATATTTGTCATGCAATATCAGCACATCTATAGACAGCTGAGGTCAAGGACATTCTACATCTCAAATGTCAAGGTCATTGAAGGTCAAGGTCACGAGATATAGAGTTTTAAATTTTTGAAAAATTCGAACGGGCATAAAAAAAATTCAAATTCGAAAATCAAAATTCTGTTCCCAACATTTTTTAGATAAAGTATCAAGGTTTTGAAAGACACCAAAATCATAAAAATCGGTCAATAATTGGCGGACTTATTAAATTTTTAAGAAAATTTGCCATTTTGAAAACTGCGCATGCTCAACATTCAATTTAATTTTTCTTCATCTCAGGGGATTAAAATCATTTAGTATAGCTTAAATATACTGTTTTTGTTTAGATTCTTGAATTACATGGGAAGCAGGGTCGCCCGACATGAAAAAACCGGAAGTCCCCACGCCCAAACCGGAAGTGATCAAAAAATTTTGATGATGTAGTTTTAATTGCGCTGCCTATCTATCTATATCCTGTAAATTTCAGACCGATCCGACTATCAGGGCCCGAGCTAGCTTGAAATCTTATTTGCATATTATGCAATTAGCCACTTTCGGGTTAGCGAAAATATTATGTTAGATATTCATTTTTGATTCCAGCCCATATAAAAACCATTGGTGAAAACAAAAATAGTCTATCTTTTCCGTTTGGGCTAGCGAGCTTCCCAAAAAAAAAAAAAAAAAAAAAACTAGAACTGTGAACAGCTCTGAGCGTGGCAACTATGCGTTATCCCATGGATTTCGAACATTTTGAAACTTCTAACCTGCTAGCTTTCAATTCCGGTACTTTTCAGCCTCCAATTGTGGAACAAGCGTAACAATATTGTTAGATCTATAGACAGCTGATGTCAAGGCCATTCTATATGGAAAATTTCAAGGTCATTGAAGGTGAAGGTCACAAGATTTAGAATTTCAAATTTTTAAAAAATTCAAAGGGGCATAAATAATAAATGACGGACTAATTAAATTTTAAAGAAAATTTGCCATTCTCGGAAAAATGGCGCATGCGCAACTAGCAATTGGAATTTTTTTCTTCTCGGGGGATACAAATTATTTTGTAAAGCTAATATATACTGTTTTTGCTTACATTCTTGAATTACACGGGATGTAGGGTCGCCTGAAATGAGATAAAAAACCGGAAGTCCCCACGCCCAAACCGGAAGTGATCAAAAAATTTTGATGATATATTTTTAATTGTGTTGCGTATTTATCTATATCCTGTAAATTTCAGATCGATCCGAACATTAGAGCCGAAAGTGTAATATAATCGTCCAAAATTGCAAAATAGTCAGATTTCGGTGGGCTATAAAACCGGAAGTTAATATTTGTCATGCAATATCAGCACAACTATAGACAGCTGAGGTCAAGGACATTCTACATCTCAAATGTCAAGGTCATTGAAGGTCAAGGTCACGAGATATAGAGTTTTAAAATTTTTTGAAAAATTCGAACGGGCATAAAAAAAATTCAAATTCGAAAATCAAAATTCTGCCCCCAACTTTTTTTAGATAAAGTATCAAGGTTTTGATAGACACCAAAATCATAAAAATCGGTCAATAATTGGCGGACTTATTAAATTTTTAAGAAAATTTGCCATTTTTGAAAACTGCGCATGCGCAACATTCAATTTAATTTTTCTTCATCTCAGGGGATTAAAATCATTTAGTATAGCTTAAATATACTGTTTTTGTTTAGATTCTTGAATTACATGGAAGCAGGGTCGCCCGACATGAGACGAAAAAAACCCGGGAAATCCCCACGCCCAAACCCGGGAAATGATCAAAAAATTTTGATGATGTAGTTTTAATTGCGCTGCCTGTCTATCTATATCCTGTAAATTTCAGACCGATCCGACTATTAGGGCCCGAGCTAGCTTGAAATCTTATTTGCATATTATGCAATTAGCCACTTTCGGGTTAGCGAAAATATTATGTTAGATATTCATTTTTGATTCCAGCCCATATAAAAACCATTGGTGAAAAAAAAAATAGTCTATCTTTTTCCGTTTGGGCTAGCGAGCTTCCCAAAAAAAAAAAAAAAAAAAAAAAAAAAAAAAAAAAAAATCCGAACGAAAACAAAGCGTGACAAATTTTATTTGCCACGCAACTAGAATTGCTTACAATTATGAACGTATTTCGAGAGCCTTAAAATATTATGTAGGCTAAATTTGCAATTACCTACATCTAGACAATATATTGAATATCATTTGACCTAGTTTTCAAAGTCATAAAATAATTAGGTCACACCTTCCGTAACTGTTAATGATGGCAAAAATATGAAAATTATCAATTTTTGCTGTCTTTAAGTACACTTAACTCTATGAATTTTTTAAGTAAGCCAAATTAAAAAATATCTACTTGTAGACAATATATTGAATATTATTTGACCTAATTTTCAAGGTCATAGATTAAGTGGGTCACACCTTCCGTACCCTTTAAAAGTGACCTAATTTTGAAAAAATCGAAATTTAAATAATTCGAAAGAAAATACGAAATTCGAAAATCGGTCTCCAAGAAAAGGTAGATAATGATCCTTTTGTATCTATGTGCTAAATTTCATCAAAATCGGTCTATCAGTAGTGTCTAAATTTTCGGATTTAAGAATTGTAACGAAAATTCAAAATGGCGGCCGTTTATGGCAGCTTGACCTAATTATTTAGGTCAAATAAATTACTATTGACAAGTTATTTAAAAAACAGTTTTCACTTTTCACCTGGGCAGTTATAGACCGGAAGTTACGTAATTACGTCATTTGAGGCTAAACCGGAAGGGGAAATTTTTTATTTTCACATTTTTTAAAAAATTATAAACATATCGCCTATCAACTGGTAAAGTTTAAAAATTTTACCATTTATATTAAAGGAGAAATCACGGTCTGAAATTTTTGCCGATGACCCTTGAATATTGAATTGCAAATCGTGGGTAAAATATTTAGCCTAATTGCATAAAACCTATAATTGTTAGTTGACAAATACATTGAAGTTTTCAAATCTGAAAATCCGGTCAAAATCGAACTGAAAATAAACTTGCTAAAGCAAAAAAACCTGAACTTCCGGTTCTCATTTCCCTGTCAGAGATAGAACTTCCGGTTTTGTTTTATTTGATAATAGAAATCATTCTAAGATCAACTGTAGATTTAGAATTTCTGCACCTTTTACCAGTTTGTCTGCAAACTCATCCAAGAATTAAAAAAAAAAAAAAAAAAAAAAAAAAAATAAAATAATCCGAACGATTACAATACGTTTTCGACAAAGTCGAAATACGTAAAAAATAAAAAAAAAAAAAAAAAAAATAATCCGACCAAAATCAAAGCGTGTCAATCGATAAATCGATTGCCACGCAATTATACATGCAAGGATTTGTTATATACGCTATTTACATCCATGTAACTGAATAAGTGTTGATTAAAATTGGTGCGTACTTTTATTTAATTATTGTCATCAGCTTATTATTAGTTGAAATCTTTCTTATACTTAGTAGGCACATTTCTCTACAAGTATTTTAAATCCGTACAGTAGTTCCATCTCTACGAACATTATAAGTTTACTTAATTTTTTAAAATAGTTTTGAAGTTTAAAGATTAATGTTGGTGTTTTTTAATTCAACTTTCAGAATTGTTAGACATTTTCTCTAGAGTTATTGGTGAACATTTTTATGGTAAAATTGTCAATTTCTTTAATTGTCATTAAAGAAATTTTGATAAGAACAGTTTTGGAAATCCGTTGAAACCACTCTTACCTTAATTGGAGTGTTTCCATCCACATAATGCAAGATAACTTGAACTGTTTCAGCTTTGGTCCAGTAAAAGTTAGTTTCACCGGTATACAATAGAAACCAGTTCTTCATTACACGCAAGGCTTTTTCTTCCCTGTAAGTGTCAAGGTTAACACATAGCAATGGGAATACCAAGATAAAGACTGGAGAGACAGAAAACAAGACCACGAATGAACTATATCAAAAGATTACATTACCCGTCAATATTAAATTTTGCAGTCATCATGTTCGAGTTACCATCGACATTTTCTTCCCCATATCCACCGTCAGCTAGGGACAGATTATATCTGTTTATGATCTCTTCCAGTTCTTCTGTAACAAAGTTTTAAAAATGTTACTTGATGTGATGCTTTCGGGCAAAACGGGGATTTGAATCTTCTTTTTTGGTTACATATATGACGTTGTTTTTTGAATTGTAGAATGACTGAATTCTAGGGGCATCTAAAATTTCCACTAAGTTGTGACATCTGATCTATTACTAGATTAAAGAGACCTGAACGCACGAACCAATGATAAAAAACATCAAAATACTATAAGTTGTTCATGTTCTCATAAAATATAGATCCCCTTGTCGTTACTTTAGTGTAAGAAATATGCATCCACTTAATTCCTATAAGTTGATCTATATTTTGATATAAAGTTATATTCTAGTTTCTAACGACGTATATCGAAAATATACATATACGTATGAAATGTTTCGGAATTGCAGTCGAGCTGTTTAACGGTTTTCGGTTTTTTTTTTCAGTTCCATAGTGTCCAGTTATTGTGTTAAACGTACAGATTGTCGAAAGGAATTCCCAACCAACTTAGCTCATCACTAACCTCAAAAAAAAAAACATAAAATCCAAAAAGCTATGCGAATTAGATCTATGCCATGGTTAAACCGAAGACAGATAATATTGAAATCCCCTTTTGAAAACTGACAGAACTCATTAATATCTATTTAGAATATTTCAATTTTCAAATTTTCGTTACTAGCATCTTCTCTTCCTTTAAATTGTAAAATATATATTGCCTTTGTTTTCTAGCATGGATCCTAGGCATCATAAGCATAAATTCTGAAACAATTATATTGACCAATACTCACCATCAGTAGTTCCTTCAACTGACAAAACACACAAGAGAGAAATTATGGCGACTTGTAGCAACATCTCAGTCGACGTATAGCTTTCTGGTCGGAAGATGACAGTTTTGTTCGCTTCCAGTGGATGCTGATATCGCAATATTAACAGTAGATGTTGTAATTTGGATTGATTCAAATAGATGCTTTGGTAGTTGAGAATATGGCTTTCTGAGCTTTTAACGAAATTTATAAGATTTTATGTTCCACGTCATGAAGATAAAATGATATTTTTATAGATTGACAGGGTGTCATCTGTACAATACGCAAGGCTTCCGCTTCAATAAAATTTATAATGTAATGTTTATTGCAAAGTCAGCATTGATAAATAAGTATAAACAATACAATATTGTTAATATAAAGGATATCACATAAATTAAACTACATATATGATGTGTAAATATAAGATTCTATAATAGATCAACTATTGAAACACAATTAGTCATTTAAGCTTTTTGTAGCTACCAGGCAAAGTAAACATACGCCCACAAATCGGCACAATTAGTTTTCTAAATTCATTGAAATACCAGCATAAATCATTATGATTAATCTGTCAAGTTTCCATTCAATACTCTTCAAAATGTTCATTATAAAAGTGATCAATTCCTCCCTCAAAACTTAATCACTTTTAGGTTGAGTTTCAAATCGATTATTGTGCTTATCAACAAATATTTACGTGTCAAGGACAATAACTCGTCAAATTCGGTTTTGTCCGAGATCTTAATATATGATTTAAACAATATTTATTTCATTTATACAATACATGATGTGATTACAAATAATGAAGATGACCGATTCAGAAACACGCAGAGCTTATATAGATCCGTCTCGGATATCTCAATTTATATGATTGAACCGTATTTAATTTAAATTGGATCAAAACTGTAGTTTTTATAGTGCTGACGAGCAAATCATGGACAATAACTCATAAACCATCCATCGAAAAATATTCTAAATCGAACTTGTCCACGATCTCATCAATATAAATGTTCACACCAAATTTAAATTATATCAGAACTTTTGTTTTTATTGTATGGACTAATTTTTTTACCCTTTTGTAATAAAGATATTATTATTATTGTGTTGTTTAAACATATTTTGACGATGTTCGATTTGGATAAGTCAAGGGCAAATTCGTCCATTGAAAAATTTTAAATTTTCAAACTTGTCCATGACCTCACAAATGAACTCATGTTATCACACTAAATGTCATTGGAAATAGAAAAATTGTCAAATTCAAACTTTCTACTCTCATTTCTAGTGTTAACAAGGTGGCCATTTCAGTTGTTTAACATTTTTATCAGTACCTGCTCCAAAATATCATATCATAAATGAGAGATGGCTTTAGTCGTCTTGAGAAGAATTCCCCTTAAAGGCAGTCTGACTTTTTTTGTTGTTGTTGTATGATCGTTGTTGTCACTCGTATCTATTTCGAGACGAAAATTCTGTCGATACCCTCGTATATTAAACAGAGATTGCCATATTAAAAAATTCAAATGACATAACATCACTTTTATTACATGAAATACGTAAACAACTACTTTGATCCAGATTGTGCTTCTTAATTTATTAAGTTAATACTTTATAATATATATTCATATATAAAAACAAATTATAACTCATGAAATGCTATTGGTTGAAATCACGAAATTTGGAATATGTATTAATTTTTATAAACTTTTAATTGTAGATCGATCACGACCAGGACGTTGTTGAGACAAGCCGAATTAAATGAAGTTTGGAAATAAAACTTTTTTAAAACTTGATGTAACAAACATTCATTATTTACAGACATGGTTACGTTTTTGTTATTACATTATAATTTTGTGTACGTTATGTAAACGGATGTCGTATTATACTTATCAATAAATCAAGTTCATTAAATGGCGCCCAACGTGGGGCTGGGTTTCAAACACAAATTCATCAATTAATCAAGCAAAATTCAATCAAAATCAACTTCAAAATGGAGAAACAAGCATTGGATCGAGTAAAGGCTCAACGAAGAGGACATCGAGCAGTGACAACACGACTTATACACGAGGCGAAGTCTATTATAGAAGATAGCGACCGGGCCTCGGGTCAACAAAGTGCAAGTGAGTCTGTTTTGAATCGTTTGAAAACAATAACAGAGTCCTTACAAGCTAAGCACGAACTTTTGCAAACATTTGACGAGCAAAATTAAAACAAAAGAAAAATTGAAGAAGCAGACGAAATACTCCTACGCATTTTGGATACAATTCGAGAAGTACAAAGATATTCTCAGAAAGAACTAGAAGTTCCTCGCCCTTTCTCAACCGACGTTTCACAAATCAACAATCCAACTCGAGCCAACTTAGACAACCCAACTTCAACCGAACCAACCGATTTAAGTAGCGAGCAAGACCCAAACGAATCAAATTCAAACCATTACAATCGACTTCACCAAGTAGGCCAAA
>JAUJPP010000220.1:0-13834 GCA_030562195.1 Nipponacmea schrenckii
GCACCTAGCCCTACTATCTGGCTCCACGCCTGTGCAATTTCGGACTTGAATATTAAGCGAGTTATCGCACTTGCGCCAGACTTGATGGACAAAAATAGACAATTTTCCACTTTCTAGGCGTATATCTCGACAAGTAAAACTCCGATCGACATGCGGTAAATTTTGTCAACTAGAAAAACCATTTGTCTATTGTCTGACAGATTTTCAGCCAGATTCCACGAGTAGTTTTCTCTCCACAGCTCGCGCACGATTTCGACTTTTTCTTTTTTTGCCATTTTAACCCTCTAGCGTCCACATGGTATTACACATTCCTGTTTTGACACTTGATCTAGACGTTTTGCATCATTCTAAAGCCAATGGCACCAAGATTTTTCAAATCCGACAACAACTTTTCATTCTAGGCACCTATTTTTTGACTTTTTTCACTTGGCTCTTAGAGGGTTAATTTTTGGGCTATTCTTGCTCAGATTTTTTGGGCTATAAGATGAAACACTCTACAATAAGGTGTTAAAATTTCATCAAGATCCGTTTCATATTTTTGGAGATATTCACCTTACAAGTAGTGTACTACCAATTTACCATTTTGGGCATTTTTTTTTTTTGCAGTGCGTTCTTCGAACGCACTGCTTTGTTTTCGAAATGACTTTTTTTTTTTTTTTTTTGTCTCTTTCTGGTCACGCTCCCCAGCCATAACTGCAAATGTCTTACACAATCTGGCGTGATATTGTGACGTAATTTAGTGCTCGTTGTTGTTTAAATGTAAAATGACGCATTTTTGTTCTACCGGAAATGACGTAGAACGTCACAAATTTTATTTTTGTTTACTAACTCACGGCTCGTTTTTTTATCCAATCTGGTTCGGACTTTTTTTATTTACTACTTATAACTTAGATTTACATAATAGCAGTTTAAAAATTTTGAAATTTTTACTTTTGTTGCTGACTTTTGAATTTTAAAATTTAACACTTTTTCTAACTTTCGCAATTTTGATTAGATCGAAATCAAAATTTGCAGTTAGATAAACATTTTTCTTGTGAAGAAAAATCTATTTTCAAAATGTCGACATCACTTCCGGTTTCGGCGTCATACGTCGCTAAACTTCGAATTTTCACTTCCGGAATTCTAAAGATATTTGAATTTTGTTTTTTGCAATTAGTTACTATTAACCCATAATGATTTTATAATTAACAAAAATTGAACCGGAAGTAACAGATCAGTCGCCATCATTAAACCACTTACTTTTGTAAAGTGAAAAATTGGGCCTTAGGGGTTAATCGGACAATTGTAATTTTGATGTCTATGAAATCTTCAATCGATTGCTAACAATTCTTAGGAAGCCGAATTTTGAATTTCGATTTAGCTTACTTTTCATTCCCGGTTCTTTTTTTTCACTCAGTGCCTAATTTTCCAACGTTCATATATCGTGACCTTGACCTTTGGTGACCATGTGACCTGCACAAAAGTTGTTGCCCTTGTCGAGATTTATCCATTGATGTCTTCATTTGTGTTGTGCAATGTCAACTTCCGGTTTTACAGCCATTTGAAAATTGCACTTTTTAACTTCGAAGAGCTCTGTCACGTGACCTAATTTACATACGTCAAAATTTCTTTTATGTCCTTATTACGCGTAATTTATTCTTTCCAATGGTGTATAACACTTTATATTTTGATCAAAATTGCGCTTTTTAATATTTGAAAATTTTGTTCTTAGTTCTATATTAATTGTGCGTGATTTATGAAAAAGCACGTGTTTTTTTGAAGTTACGTCTTATTTTTTCACAAAAATTGGTAGATGAGTAGACAAAAAATTATCATTAAAGATTCCGATAAAACATTTTCCGAAATTAGCCGGAAACGTCCGAAAATGACCAAAAAATGTAGAAGATCATAGAAATCGGAATTTTCGGATTAAATTTTTGCACAAACTTGCAATTTTATTATTCCACAGAATTAGTACCATCAATATCTTCATTTTGTATGTATGCCGTATATGCAAATTCCTAACCGTTTGATCGCCATCTTGAAATATGCAAATTATTGGAAAAATACTACTCGTCCGCCATTTTTAATCCTATTTTTTCAGACTTGTTTTAAAATATAATTTGGATAATTATCTAGGTCCTCTAGTGGCATATTTTTCGATTTCAAATTTGTCTTTGGACCAGGTCCTGCCAAAGTTTTTCAAAACTGACTTCCGTCTGAAAGTTCATAACTTTTGAACTCTACCATGTGCATCCTTTTGATCTCAAAACAACATCATCAGAGAGGCACTGGACTGGAATCCCCAAGGGCATAGAAGACAAGGACGACCTTTACATAGCTTGAAAAGAATAAGACTGAAAGAGCTAGGAAGGATTGGCAAGACCTGGAATGAAGCAAAAAGAACAGCTCATAATAGAGTGAGATGGAGAACGTCTGTAGCAGCCCTATTCTCCGCAAGGAACGAAGAGGACTAACTTACTAATATGCATCCTTTATTTTTCTGCACAATCATCTTCATTGGCTAAAGGTTCATATGATACCTTGATTTCTAATTTTAGTACAGAACATATGGATTAATAGGGATCCAAAAATTGGTAATTTGCATATTTCTCGTATCTTTAGATGGTTATATCTCATGAATTAGACTCTTGGCAACATTCTAATTGACATTATTGGGTGTGATTTTTATCAGCTTTCTAACAATATCTTTATTTTAGCTATAGACCGAAAACTGATGAAGATACGCCTAGTAGAAAATAAGCGATTTTAACATTCATATTTTTTTATATTTAGTTCTATTTAACTTAAAAACAAAATTCGAACAGATTTATAATGTGCAAATTCCCAGCTTTCAAGCAATATATAAATCATTATGTATAAATAAAAATTGCGAAAAGTTTAAGAATAAAATTACACTCTAATTAAACAGATATAAATGCAACAGGTCATAAAATCTGATTGTGTTAATTTCTTATCTTTTGGTCAAGACACAGATTTTGACATTTCCAGTTAAAGTATCCCCAACCAATCAAAACAAGTCATTAGACTTTGTGGGCGTGGTTAAACCCAGATATTTTACATCACTGTGTGTATTTTTCTTTCAATCGAAATAGGGTCTCGGAGGATCAGTCAATATGTGTTATTTTGATGGACATGTATATAGAATCTATAACCGATTGCCGAAATTTATATGGAAACTGATTTTTGAATTTTTAATTTGATTTTGATTTAATTACGATTAAAAATTATAAAAACTTCGAAGGTGTATATTGTGACGTTGACCTTTGGCGATCTTTATACCTGTACATATGTGATACGTTCTATCCAATGACATATTAAGCTTTATAGCAAAATGTAAACTTTCGGTTTATCGGCATTTAAAATTTGCGAATTTTTCCTATAAAACGGTCAATTCACAAATTTTGACATTTCCAGTTGAAGTTTCCAAGACAAGTCAATGGACTTTGTGGGCGTGGTTAAGCCCAGATATTTTTACATCACAAACCTTAATGATTGCCAGTCTATTAACAAGCTCAAATGTCACGTGTTAAATCATGAATAAATCATCTCTCCCAATAATCGCAAAATCAATCTACATCCTTAAATGACAGCCAGGAGACCAACAAATTCTAAATAGCCCGAAAGCTGCAGAACTGTTACAAACAGGTCTAGTTATTCTTTCCAATGGTGTATAACACTTGATTTTTGATCAAAATTGCACGTTTTAAATTTGCAAATTTTGTAATTTCTTCTATACTAACTCTTTAAATCGAAATAGGGTCTCGGAAGATAATTCAATTTGTGTTATTTTGATGTACATTTATATAGAATCTATTGCCGAAATATATATGGAAACCGATTTTTGAATTGTTATTTTGATTTTGATTTTTTTACGATTAAAAATTAATCCAGTTAAAATGATTCAAAGATATTATATATCTTAAATAAAAGGAATGATTGTTCATTTCTCGTTGTGGGCGATGTATGATATGGAATATTTGGAAGGAAATGACAACTTTTAGAATTTTAAATGATATTCTCTTAAGCAAAAATAATGTACAGTTGAGAGGACTAGTGGTATAAGGGACGCAACTCTATAAAATACTCTCTTAAAGATGTAAAGCCGCGCTGTTAATTTGATGGCTCTATGTTATACCATGGCAACTTGCCACAAATTGCAGGATCTAATGTTCCTACTACACCTAAATTAAGATTGATAAATAAATAAATAAACAAATTAAAAGTATCAACGATCTGGAAAGTTAATTTAATCCGAGATCAATTTGTATTCTCAAATAAGGTGTTATGTCCCTTTATGACCACAAATTTGTTTCTTCGACGTTTTGTTTTACACACTAATTAAACAGATATAAATGTTACAAGAAGAGTTAAGAAGATTATGCAACAGGGCAAAAAGTCAAATTGTGTTAATTTCTTATCGTTTGGTCAAGACAAATTTTGACATTTCCAGTTTAAGTATCGCAACCAATCAAAACAAGTCATTATACTAAGTAGGCGTGATTACGTTCTATTTTAAATGACAGCCAGGAGATATAACACATTCTAAATATCTCGGAAGCTGCACAATTGTTACAAACAGGTCTAGTTATTATTATGGAATTGGATATTATAAATGCAACGTTTCACCCATGCAATAGAAGGGACGCGCACTGCCTTGGTACCGTCTAACGGTTCTAGTTTTTTTTCACTTTGGAATTTTTTTCACTTTTTGGGTTATTTAGCTTCCATTTAAGTGTTCTAACACTATCTGGGGCCTACAAGTGCTAAATTCAGCTTTTAAAGTGCTCTTTGACACTTGCAGGATCTAATTTTCGACCTATGGCACCGTGCTTGTACGTCTGAGATCGTACAATTATTCCGCAGAATCGTGCCAAGTTTCAAGTCTGTCGGACAATTAGCAAGGAAATGCCAGCCAAAAAGATTGCATTTACCATTTTTGGCACTTTGGAATTTTTTGCATTTTTTGCCTTATTTAGCTTCCATTTAAGTGTCCAAACACTATCTGAGGTCTACAAGTCCAAAATTAAGCTTTTAAAGTGGTCTTTGACACTTGCAGGATCTAATTTTCGACCTATGGCACCGTGCTTGTACGTCTGAGATCGTACAATTATTCCGCAGAATCGTGCCAAGTTTCAAGTCTGTCGGACAATTAGCAAGGAAATGCCAGCCAAAAAGATTGCAATTACCATTTTTGGCACTTTGGAATTTTTTGCATTTTTTGCCTTATTTAGCTTCCATTTAAGTGTCCAAACACTATTTGAGGCTTACAAGTGCAAAATTCAGCTTTTAAAGTGCTCTTTGACACTTGCAGGATCTAGATTTTGACCTATGGCACCGTGCTTGTACGTCTGAGATCGTACAATTATTCCGCAGAATCGTGCCAGGTTTCAACTTCCTCGGACCATTAACAAGGAAATGCCAGCCAAAAAGATTGGTCATCCAAAAAATTCAAAAATTCTAATTTTCCCTCCAGCCTCTTTTTCACTTTTGTTTCATCCCATTTTGACATTTTATTGCTTAATTTCACATCAAAACAACTCATTTCTTATCAAAACACTTTATTTCTTATGTACACATTGAAAACTGCTATGTTCACTTATGTGGGCCTATGAAATTGCCAAAACATGACTGCAAGCATTGGTTGAGCTCAATATTTCTTCGAAATAATTTTTCAAACTCACATGCAAAATTTCAAACTCCTATCTCATTATTTTCCATCTTTTTTTCTATATAATGCCATCCCATGCTAACCCAATAGCAAGTCAAAAATGCAACTTATCAGAGCCTCTGGAAATTCAAAGACCAAGCTGCCAAGATTCATTCTGCTCAATATTTCTTCCAAATAATTTTCCAGACTTCCATGCCAAATTTCAAAGTCCTAGCTACATTTTTTCTCATTTTTTGTCTTTCATGTCTCTTGAAATTTTACCAACTTTTTCTTATATATGCCCATCCCCACCTAACCCTTCCAAAGTCACAGAATGGCATCTTTGACACTCAAAATGGCTTATATTTAATACTTCTCATCTCCTAGATAGCAGGTTTTGAAGAGTGACCCAAAAAGTTCCACTTTTTCACTCATTTTTAAACTATTTTCAATTAGTTGACACCACATATGGTAAGCATTTGAAAAATTATATATATTTATTATGTATGTATTTGTAATCATGTTAGATATAGTAGCATACACATTTGCAGTTACAAAACTATGGTTATATCATCATCAACTAAACTCATCTTCCTCTTATAAGATTCTTTATATTTCTGTACTTTTTGTTTTTTTCTGTTGTTTTTGATTTTTTGCTTCATAAAAACTAAAAGTGATGGTTGTTTGGTGCCTTTTGGAATGAAATCTTTGGTCCACAACTTTCTTTTTCGGCCCTCTCTGATTATTCGCATTGCCAGAGTTTCTACAGGATCCGATTCTGAAAAATAAAACATATATATCTTTTAGCACATGCAAAAGAATCCTCTTAAAGGAATATTCAGAGATAAAATGTAAACAAAGCTGGCAATGCAAAACAAATAATTAATCTTCCGAATTCTGATATAATATCTGAAATAAAGATAATATAATACTTACGATTTTCCGCGACCATCTTGTTGACCAAGAAACAAGCTCCTGAATGAAAAGTATATAAACAAGTGGATGTTTCTGATTGACATTTGCTTCCGAAAACTGCTTTTCCAATCCTTGAATTATTAACCTGACCCTAATCCCAGACCCTCTACTGTCATCATTTGCCGAATCAGGTGTAGTAAGATAGGACATACAAACCCATTCACCTCATGTCCAGGTTTATAGTGTATGTGTTATGACAGGTGTGGCTCCAGGTAGGGTATGTTTACTTTTCTAGTAAAATCTTTCCAACTAAAGTAGTAAGTTTTAAAGCATCAGGAAATTTACCAGAAGATTATGATGAACGTGTTTGCGGGAGAGATCAAGGACAAGCACCCCGTAGGGATACTTGGTATGGCAATGATTTGGTTCATTATATACGATCACAATACTTTGATAAAATTAGGAGCGGTATCTCCATAGAATATGATGATTACTATATTATTGAATTCCGGAATAATACAGATATTTTAGGGGTTAACTGTAATATTTCGGTTGTTTCTACTACTTTTGATGAATGCTGGGGGAATGTAATTATTTTACATAATGTTAAAAATTCATCGTGTTTTTCCTTCAGCTTATTATATAAAGGAGAAGAAATATATACTTTCTCAAGATTTTCAAATCAATTCAGAATTCTTTCTCAATTGTATGAAGGTCAATTAGCTTGTGGTTTTGCAATTCCAGAACGTTTGGATTGTTATTATTATCAATGGTTCAAGGATGGAGTATATACCCATGATTACAAATTAATTCAACCGGTGAACACAGGCTATAACTATACTGAGTTTACTTCATATAGTTCACTTGATGCTAATTGTTTTAAAGAATTAGGTTTAAAAGAACCAACCGGAGATTGCGATGATAAAATGTATTCTGTTACATATTATGTTTATAATAGATTTATATTAGAAAGAACAGAAGAATTAAATTAAATAAAAAAAATGATTAAAGAATTAATTTTTTGGATTGTTATTACCGTGATTTTTGATGAATTTTTGATAAATTTTTCTGATATAGTTCTTTATAGTTTGTATTTGAATACTGATATTTTAACATTAAATTTTCAAGATTCAAAATTAAGAAATCAATATTTACAAGTTTTATCTTATAATCATTTTGGTATTGATTATGAAGAATTATTTATTGTTTTTACAGAAATTATCGAAGAAATTAAATATATTATAAATTTATGTGTTTAGGAAATTTTTGTAAATTAAAATATATAATTTTTATTAAACAAATATTAGTAAAATAGTATGGACTTTGCAATTTATAAACAGAATACGCCTGAACAAAATTCTGATTGGATAATAACTCCTTGTAATTTTATTAATGGTAATATTGATAAAACAATTACTGGAAAACATTATTGTATTAACAATACTTCCTCAATCTTAAAACACAACGCAATTACATATTGCCGATAGCCACCAATGCGTTAGAGAAATATTCAAAGAAAGGGCAGAAAAGCTGCAGAAATTAAATATTATACATAATATGCACGTACTTAAACAATCTAAATTCATTAAACTATAAACTAAGATTATTAGACACCTTTAAACGATTCACCATGGAATCAACAATGTA
Source organism: Nipponacmea schrenckii (assembly GCA_030562195.1). Taxonomy (NCBI): domain Eukaryota; kingdom Metazoa; phylum Mollusca; class Gastropoda; family Lottiidae; genus Nipponacmea; species Nipponacmea schrenckii. Next base: position 8,213 of record JAUJPP010000220.1, read on the forward strand.
ACCGTCTTTACTAAAATCCGATTTCCATCGCCCGTGCCGTTTAATGCAACGTTCGTTCACATTCGACCTTGCTGCAGTTGTCGCTCCCCCAGAACGGAGGGAATGAAGACCCAAATTTAAACACGGTTCAACTATTTTCAATCTACGAACTATGTTTGCTCTAGCAGTGGAATAACTTAAAGCTTTATTTTATAAATAAGCCTCATTTTGCCTCGAGACCGAAATAATGGCTTAAATACATAATGATCAGAATTTGTATTCAAATCACTTAAATTTATATAACGTTTATACATCAATAAAGGACATGCAATTGTATCCCCCTTAGCGATCAAAATTTCATTCCCTTGCCTATATTGATCTGTCTTACTTTGCGATATAAAAATTTTCATGTAGTCTTCAAGTATTATAATTTCATTACATTTCAAATGACTTAACTCATCATATCGTAAAAAACCTGCAAAACTAAACAAAATCATTGTTAAATCTCTTACGATAAATAGATCTTGTGAATTTTGGTACATTTTACATAAATTAATCAACATTTCTGGAGTAACGGGATCCTTCTTATTTACAGGTCTTCCATTCACACGTTTTGCGGATTCCTGTAAGGCTTTAACAAATGAGCTCGTTGTAGGATCTATGAAACCGTTAATATTGTGAGCCCATTTTATAGAATAAATTGCAGCATTTACAACATTCGGAGAACATTTGTGATCAATTAAATTTGTAATATACAAAGATACATGAATCGATTTTGCAGGTAATGCGGAAAATCGATGAATCGCACAAAAACGCTGCCATCTGTTGAACGCCGACCAGTATGATTTGTTTGTGTTTTTAACTCTTCGATTCCAAAAGATATAACGCCATTTTATGCCCCAGCCCATCCAAACCATGATTCTGTGTGCCCATGCTACTTTCTATGGCTTTACGAACATTTTCGGACAAATTCAAGCCTGAAATAAACATATCATTAGCAACAATCAATTTTAAATGCTAATATTTCAAATTTTAAAGGCCTTTTAGCGAAAACTCCATTCTTCCCCCTTCCCTTGACTATGCATTTGTCGGGTAGAGTTGAAACGCCTTTGACAAAATTTACACATTTATCTTTATCATGAAGTAAAGGCCAAAATGGAGCAGATTGCCATTTAGGCACAATCAGAGTGCCTTTGGACTTGTCAGATTTCATTTTGATAATGACTCTTGCGGCAAATGCAGGAGGTGGAACCATCCAATTATTCTCGAAACCCCAACACTGTTTTAAAGCGTCTGTTGCCTCCGTACCAGGAACCCAAACTTTGGAATTGAATCTAGAACATTGAGTATTGTAATGCGTGGCAAATCTATCTGTAGTATACGGTCCCCAAATCTCATTGAAATACCCAAATATATTCTCGTTAATAGACCAATCGTCATGATCATATTTTTTACTAAGATCGTCTGCCTCGACGTTTTGTTCTCGGGGAATCCAATTGGGATTCAACAAAATATTACTTGCATTGCAAACTTTTCTAATATCGACAGCAATATCTTGTAAAATAGTTTTACTACTTCCCACCTTCAAAATATGTGGAACATTTTGATTATCCGAAAACACGTTCACCGTTTTATTGTCTAATAAAGGCTCAAGTGTGTGCATAATTCGCCTAACACATTCAAGTTCTCTCCAAGTTGAACTTTGAAAACGTTCCGACCCAAACCAACTACCACTCGTGTCCAGACTCTTCAAACGAGTCTGATGAGCATCGGTTATATAACCACCAAAACCTACATCCGAGGCATCACAAAATATTTCAAAATCAAATGCGTCACTCAAATCGACCGCATGAATATCTGCGCCTATATCGTTTGCGCTATCCAAAAGCTGGAACCAAAATCTAAGTTCATTCCAAGCATTACTTGTCAGCTTTACGCTGGCATTCCAACTAGCTCGCCTGAGCACACAATCGTATAAATAACGCGTATACAAACGTACATTATCCCCCATAACCAATTTCATGGATATTATTTGACCGACAATGCTGGCCAATGTTTTGGCACCAAATATTGTTCTTCCGTCAGAATTGACGGTTTGCAATAGATAATCAATTGATTTTTTAGCCTTTTCAATTCTTTCATTTGTTATATATATTTTACCAATTTCGGTATCCCAAATGTACCCAAGCCATTGCAATCTTTGGCATGGTGACCAGTTGCACTTCTCATGTGCAATTAAAAATCCAAGCTTTACCAGTAAATTTTGTACGACTTGACTAACATTGAACGCACTATCATAACTGCTGGCGCCACCTAAGCCATCATCCAAAAACATAATAAGTTTCATCCCAAATGATCTAATATACTTTACAACCTCTCTCAAGACTTTTGTAAATATATAGCCAGCCGTCGAAATACCGAAAGGTAAAACGGTGTATACAAAATATTGTAAATTGCCATGTGACTCAAGCGCGAAACCCAAATATTGCCTATGAGCTTCGAAAATGTCTATGTGATGATATGCCGAACGAATATCGAATGAAAATAGATAATCATGCTTTTGAAACAAATCCAAAGCTACTTTCGAATCTTCATATTTGAAACGATATTTAAATAAGTGTGGATTGATGTGCCTACAATCCAAAACAAGTCTGAGTTTATTTTGTTTGTTTTTAGCAACAGTCAATGGATTCACTACCCAAGGTTTTTCATAAACTCTTTGAACGCATCCCTTCATTAATAAATTATTTATCTCAGTTTCAACAAAATCAATGTTGTCTAAGGCTGACCTATTATTACGAACGTAAAATTCCCCTGGCTCTGATTTTAATGGGATTTTATAACCATGTTCTATGACATCTAGAATATGTAAATTATCAGTTATGGACTGCCATTCATTTAACTGAGCATTTAACCGTTTTACCGGTGATATAACGGTCACAACCGAGTTGTTTTGCACGTGCTTACTTGCGCTGTCTGAAGAACTATCGTCGTTACTGGCTCGCGCCCAACTAACAACATTTGAATGTATACCTTCCAAATAAGCACTACTCAAATTGGCAAAAGAAAAAATAGTACTTATCTTTGAGCTTTTATCATCTGGACAAGCGTCTGCCCAATGCCCTCGTTTACCACAGTTGAAACACCTTCCTGTCTTGTAACTGGCTTTGTCGTCTGTTTTGTCGACAGTACGTGAGTAAGGCATAGGTCTTGGTTTTCGTTTAATTTTCTCGGCTTTGTTTTTACGTTCTGCTCTTGATTGAGCTCTGCTCATTCTTTTTTCGTCTTCTGATCCATCGGCGATTGGATTGGCTACATATTCGGCGACCACTTTCCATCCCAACTCGGATGAATCAGCGAGTTTGATAAGCTTTTGTCTTTCTTTCACTAACTCCATACCTTCAGAAATTCTCTCTTTGGCGGACAAAACAGCATCCATACTAAGCTCGGGTGCGTCTAAATTATCCATAGCTTCTTTGAAATTGTTTAAAACTTTTGATTCATGCTTATATTGGTTTTCGTTTCCTTTTCTCCGGAAACTAAAATTGTCAGTCAACGTTTCCTCAATTTTTATAATTTGAGATTGAGAGATTTCACGTTGAGCGGACTTTAAATCCTTATTGAATGCGGACAATCTTGAATCCATCACAGCGGTTATATTATTCAACATGTCTGTCTGAGATCTAGCAATGACATCTTGAACTTCTCTTGAGATGATCTCCCTCGTGGATGGATCTAATCCGGTCTCCATAACTTGTGTATCGAAGCAAAGTTGGCTAGAGAATGATTTGTATTTACGAACTTTCGCTCACTTACAAATCATTCACGTGACATGCCACGTGATCCAACCCATTTTACATGAACTGTTAATACAATAATTTCCCGCTCTACTTGCGAAACGCGGGAAATATTAATTATATTTAGTATTTTAGTCAAATCTCCTGATAATCAAAAAGATTTATATTTAAATTTCCCTGAAATATTTATATCAACTGTTTTTGAAAATGAATATTATACATTACATGGGCAAAATTTTTTACTTATAAATCATTTAAAAACCATTGGTAAAAAACAGCATTTACTCCATTAATATCAGAACATTCCATGATTACCTACTTTCCAGATAATAATAATAATGTATACATTACAATGGTAATTTCTTTAGATTTTAATTTTAATAATAATCTTTTTAATATTTATTTTAAGAGTAAAAAATCATTAGTTATATTAAATATATCATTATATATATTAGATGCTTTCACGAATAATTTTATCAAAGATAAGGATTTTGATACTGTTAGTATAAACATTTTGTTGAAGAATATGAAAAAAAAAAAGACAAATTACGAATACATATATTTTTTTGAAAATTTATTTTTTAGTGAAAACATTTTAAATTATATGTTGAAGATAATAGTAAAATCTTTCCAACTAAAGTAGTAAGTTTTAAAGCATCAGGAAATTTACCAGAAGATTATGATGAACGTGTTTGCGGGAGAGATCAAGGACAAGCACCCCGTAGGGATACTTGGTATGGCAATGATTTGGTTCATTATATACGATCACAATACTTTGATAAAATTAGGAGCGGTATCTCCATAGAATATGATGATTACTATATTATTGAATTCCGGAATAATACAGATATTTTAGGGGTTAACTGTAATATTTCGGTTGTTTCTACTACTTTTGATGAATGCTGGGGGAATGTAATTATTTTACATAATGTTAAAAATTCATCGTGTTTTTCCTTCAGCTTATTATATAAAGGAGAAGAAATATATACTTTCTCAAGATTTTCAAATCAATTCAGAATTCTTTCTCAATTGTATGAAAGGTCAATTAGCTTGTGGTTTTGCAATTCCAGAACGTTTGGATTGTTATTATTATCAATGGTTCAAGGATGGAGTATATACCCATGATTACAAATTAATTCAACCGGTGAACACAGGCTATAACTATACTGAGTTTACTTCATATAGTTCACTTGATGCTAATTGTTTTAAAGAATTAGGTTTAAAAGAACCAACCGGAGATTGCGATGATAAAATGTATTCTGTTACATATTATGTTTATAATAGATTTATATTAGAAAGAACAGAAGAATTAAATTAAATAAAAAAAATGATTAAAGAATTAATTTTTTGGATTGTTATTACCGTGATTTTTGATGAATTTTTGATAAATTTTTCTGATATAGTTCTTTATAGTTTGTATTTGAATACTGATATTTTAACATTAAATTTTCAAGATTCAAAATTAAGAAATCAATATTTACAAGTTTTATCTTATAATCATTTTGGTATTGATTATGAAGAATTATTTATTGTTTTTACAGAAATTATCGAAGAAATTAAATATATTATAAATTTATGTGTTTAGGAAATTTTTGTAAATTAAAATATATAATTTTTATTAAACAAATATTAGTAAAATAGTATGGACTTTGCAATTTATAAACAGAATACGCCTGAACAAAATTCTGATTGGATAATAACTCCTAGTAATTTTATTAATGGTAATATTGATAAAACGATTACTGGAAAACATTATTTTATATTTAGTATTTTAGTCAAATCTCCTGATAATCAAAAAGATTTATATTTAAATTTCCCTGAAATATTTATATCAACTGTTTTTGAA
>JAUJPP010002270.1:0-11756 GCA_030562195.1 Nipponacmea schrenckii
TAGTAATAAAGCAAGCAAGATAGTTCATACCCATTATAATAGTCTTCAAGAGAAATTTCCCCATGTCTATAAGCAGAAATTTATAGTTGCATATTTCAAAAATCAAAATTTAAATGACAACATTGTTCATAGCAAACTAAAAACAATCTATACTTAATAGATACTATACTTCTCGCCCATTGGGCGACTTATTACTTATTTTTTTTTTCAGATCAGAACAGAACAGAAGAAAACCATCCAACAGATCCCCATTTCTCAATAAAATATTTGTTCCACCTTAGGCCTGTATCTATGGGAGATTCAATCCCTCCCTTCCCCGATAATTCTTTTCAACCTCTCAGACAAATTGGCTACCATTATAAATGTGGGCGTATTACGATGGGCATCGGTATTTTTAACATTCTAAACTGTCTTCTTCAATACAGTCTTTTTCTTTGTTTAAAATATCAGACCCACAGTGTTAACTCTGATTGGATCAAAATTCAAACGAACCAATTAAAAGTTAAGAATTTCAAACCAGCAAAATCTGAACTGAACTATCTGAGCACAAATCACTACCATCCAATCCTTGTCCACTACAGTGAATCTTATCTGACCACTTTTCACCGACACTAGTGTTTCAACATATTTAATATTTCCCGCGTTTCGCAAGTAGAGCGGGAAATTATTGTATTAACAGTTCATGTAAAATGGGTTGGATCACGTGGCATGTCACGTGAATGATTTGTAAGTGAGCGAAAGTTCGTAAATACAAATCATTCTCTAGCCAACTCTGCTTCGATACACAAGTTATGGAGACCGGATTAGATCCATCCACGAGGGAGATCATCTCAAGAGAAGTTCAAGATGTCATTGCTAGATCTCAGACAGACATGTTGAATAATATAACCGCTGTGATGGATTCAAGATTGTCCGCATTCAATAAGGATTTAAAGTCCGCTCAACGTGAAATCTCTCAATCTCAAATTAAAAAATTGAGGAAACGTTGACTGACAATTTTAGTTTCCGGAGAAAAGGAAACGAAAACCAATATAAGCATGAATCAAGTTTTAAACAAGTTCAAAGAAGCTATGGATAATTTAGACGCACCCGAGCTTAGTATGGATGCTGTTTTGTCCGCCAAAGAGAGAATTTCTAAAGGTATGGAGTTAGTGAAAGAAAGACAAAAGCTTATCAAACTCGCTGATTCATCCGAGTTGGGATGGAAAGTGGTCGCCGAATATGTAGCCAATCCAATCGCCGATGGATCAGAAGACGAAAAAAGAATGAGCAGAGCTCAATCAAGAGCAGAACGTAAAAACAAAGCCGAGAAAATTAAACGAAAACCAAGACCTATGCCTTACTCACGTACTGTCGACAAAACAGACGACAAAGCCAGTTACAAGACAGGAAGGTGTTTCAACTGTGGTAAACGAGGGCTTTGGGGCAGACGCTTGTCCAGATGATAAAAGCTCAAAGATAAGTACTATTTTTTCTTTTGCCAATTTGAGTAGTGCTTATTTGGAAGGTATACATTCAAATGTTGTTAGTTGGGCGCGAGCCAGTAACGACGATAGTTCGTCAGACAGCGCAAGTAAGCACGTACAAAACAACTCGGTTGTGACCGTTATATCACCGGTAAAACGGTTAAATGCTCAGTTAAATGAATGGCAGTCCATAACTGATAATTTACATATTCTAGATGTCATAGAACATGGTTATAAAATCCCATTAAAATCAGAGCCAGGGGAATTTTACGTTCGTAATAATAGGTCAGCCTTAGACAACATTGATTTTGTTGAAACTGAGATAAATAATTTATTAATGAAGGGATGCGTTCAAAGAGTTTATGAAAAACCTTGGGTAGTGAATCCATCGACTGTTGCTAAAAACAAAAAAAATAAACTCAGACTTGTTTTGGATTGTAGGCACATCAATCCACACTTATTTAAATATCGTTTCAAATATGAAGATTCGAAAGTAGCTTTGGATTTGTTTCAAAAGCATGATTATCTATTTTCATTCGATATTCGTTCGGCATATCATCACATAGACATTTTCGAAGCTCATAGGCAATATTTGGGTTTCGCGCTTGAGTCACATGGCAATTTACAATATTTTGTATACACCGTTTTACCTTTCGGTATTTCGACGGCTGGCTATATATTTACAAAAGTCTTGAGAGAGGTTGTAAAGTATATTAGATCATTTGGGATGAAACTTATTATGTTTTTGGATGATGGCTTAGGTGGCGCCAGCAGTTATGATAGTGCGTTCAATGTTAGTCAAGTCGTACAAAATTTACTGGTAAAGCTTGGATTTTTAATTGCACACGAGAAGTGCAAATGGTCACCATGTCAAAGATTGCAATGGCTTGGGTACATTTGGGATACCGAAATTGGTAAAATATATATAACAAATGAAAGAATTGAAAAGGCTAAAAAATCAATTGATTATCTATTGCAAACCGTCTATTCTGACGGAAGAACAATATTTGGTGTCAAAACATTGGCCAGCATTGTCGGTCAAATAATATCCATGAAATTGGTTAGGGGGGATAATGTACGTTTGTATACGCGTTATTTATACGATTGTGTGCTCAGGCGAGCTAGTTGGAATGCCAGCGTAAAGCTGACAAGTAATGCTTGGAATGAACTTAGATTTTGGTTCCAGCTTTTGGATAGCGCAAACGATATAGGCGCAGATATTCATGCGGTCGATTCGAGTGACGCATTTGATTTTGAAATATTTTGTGATGCCTCGGATGTAGGTTTTGGTGGTTATATAACCGATGCTCATCAGACTCGTTTGAAGAGTCTGGACACGAGTGGTAGTTGGTTTGGGTCGGAACGTTTTCAAAGTTCAACTTGGAGAGAACTTGAATGTGTTAGGCGAATTATGCACACATTTGAGCCTTTATTAGCAATAAAACGGTGAACGTGTTTTCGGATAATCAAAATGTTCCACATATTTTGAAGGTGGGAAGTAGTAAAACTATTTTACAAGATATTGCTGTCGATATTAGAAAAGTTTGCAATGCAAGTAATATTTTGTTGAATCCCAATTGGATTCCCCGAGAACAAAACGTCGAGGCAGACGATCTTAGTAGAAAATATGATCATGACGATTGGTCTATTAACGAGAATATATTTGGGTATTTCAATGAGATTTGGGGACCGTATACTATAGATAGATTTGCCACGCATTACAATACTCAATGTTATAGATTCAATTCCAAAGTTTGGGTTCCTGGTACGGAGGCAACAGACGCTTTAAAACAGTGTTGGGGTTTCGAGAATAATTGGATGGTTCCACCTCCTGCATTAGCCGCAAGAGTCATTATCAAAATGAAATCTGACAAGTCCAAAGGCACTCTGATTGTGCCTAAATGGCAATCTGCTCCATTTTGGCCTTTACTTCATGATAAAGATAAATGTGTAAATTTTGTCAAAGGCGTTTCAACTCTACCCGACAAATGCATAGTCAGGGGAAGGGGGAAGAATGGAGTTTTCGCTAAAAGGCCTTTAAAATTTGAAATGTTAGCATTTAAAATTGATTGTTGCTAATGATATGTTTATTTCAGGCTTGAATTTGTCCGAAAATGTTCACACAGAATTATGGTTTGGATGGGCTGGGGCATAAAATGGCGTTATATCTTTTGGAATCGAAGAGTTACAACACAAACAAATCATACTGGTCGGCGTTCAACAGATGGCAGCGTTTTTGTGCGATTCATCGATTTTCCGCATTACCTGCAAAATCGATTCATGTATCTTTGTATATTACAAATTTAATTGATCACAAATGTTCTCCGAATGTTGTAAATGCTGCAATTTATTCTAACAAATGGGCTCACAATATTAACGGTTTCATAGATCCTACAACGAGCTCATTTGTTAAAGCCTTACAGGAATCCGCAAAACGTGTGAATGGAAGACCTGTAAATAAGAAGGATCCCGTTACTCCAGAAATGTTGATTAATTTATGTAAAATGTACCAAAATTCACAAGATCTATTTATCGTAAGAGATTTAACAATGATTTTGTTTAGTTTTGCAGGTTTTTTACGATATGATGAGTTAAGTCATTTGAAATGTAATGAAATTATAATACTTGAAGATTACATGAAAATTTTTATATCGCAAAGTAAGACAGATCAATATAGGCAAGGGAATGAAATTTTGATCGCTAAGGGGGATACAATTGCATGTCCTTTATTGATGTATAAACGTTATATAAATTTAAGTGATTTGAATACAAATTCTGATCATTATGTATTTAAGCCATTATTTCGGTCTCGAGGCAAAATGAGACTTATTTATAAAAAAAAAGCTTTAAGTTATTCCACTGCTAGAGCAAACATAGTTCGTAGATTGAAAATAGTTGAACCGTGTTTAAATTTGGGTCTTCATTCCCTCCGTTCTGGGGGAGCGACAACTGCAGCAAGGTCGAATGTGAACGAACGTTGCATTAAACGGCACGGGCGATGGAAATCGGATTTTAGTAAAGACGGTTACATTGTTGATTCCATGGTGAATCGTTTAAAGGTGTCTAATAATCTTAGTTTATAGTTTAATGAATTTAGATTGTTTAAGTACGTGCATATTATGTATAATATTTAATTTCTGCAGCTTTTCTGCCCTTTCTTTGAATATTTCTCTAACGCATTGGTGGCTATCGGCAATATGTAATTGCGTTGTGTTTTAAGATTGAGGAAGTATTGTTAATACTTAATATTTCCCGCGTTTCGCAAGTAGAGCGGGAAATTATTGTATTAACAGTTCATGTAAAATGGGTTGGATCACGTGGCATGTCACGTGAATGATTTGTAAGTGAGCGAAAGTTCGTAAATACAAATCATTCTCTAGCCAACTCTGCTTCGATACACAAGTTTAATTTAAATTTGTATTTAACTCAATTCAATATTTATATTTTTTTTTTTTTTTTTTTTTTTTTTTTAAAATTTTATAGTACGTGTCCGGGTACAATCCCTAGGTGATTTTTGCATTTGGATCCGCGACACAGGTTTCCAGAGTCATTTTTCATTATCGGTTCGAAAAAAACGTAATGTTTTTTTTAGATCTCTGTTGTTTTCCTGGCCGGCAAGGTTGCTGTTTGATGGGATTTTCAACGTGTGCCATTTCAGGCCGCATGTAGAGCAAATTTAAACGGGTATAAAGTAGGCATTGCCGAATATTTTGGTAACGGTATAATCAAAGTAGAGTAGTCTACCGGTATCGTAAAGGGAAAATTATATTATGTTGTATATAGTGTAGGCTACGTAATGTATTTGTATGCATTTATATTTTTGTTACACTGTAAATTTATTTTGTGTTAATAAATCCGATCTCCTAACGCATTGGTGGCTATCGGCAATATGTAATTGCGTTGTGTTTTAAGATTGAGGAAGTATTGTTAATACTCAAATCTTTACCTAAGCAGTACAAGTTTAAACCGCCATTAAGGACATCAACAAGAAATAAGTTATATGGAGATATTTTGGTAAGTATTATTTATAGTAAATGGTCGTTTTGTTTTATATTTACTGGTTTTCATTTTTAAGTAAACAATTTTTATATTTCTTTCCATGTCAACACAATTGGAGCAAAACAGGAAGACTACAAAGAAGATCTAGTGGATAATTCAAGCAAAAGGGGAAAAGAATTAATGAAAAACAAGCATCAATTGGGAATTGTAAGTGCTCTTTTAATTTAATTCTGTGAGGAATATACAAATGGGATAAAAATGTCATTTTCTGTTGCTTTTTTGAAAGAAATATAGGCTTTTTTTTTGAAAGGAAATTTTAGCTTTACAATTGCCGACATACATCAGGATTTGGATAGTATATTTTTATATCCAGTGATTTTAATTTCCAATTCCAGATTGAAGTGACGTAATCTACATTAGTACCAACCAACTGTTTTTAGCCAAGATCTTTTGAACGTAAAATTTATCATCCGACAAAACAGAATTTTAGAAAGTAAACAGAATTCCAGAACGTCGAGAACTAGAGTCAGGTAAGAAGTGATATTCTTTTTTCTTTTTTTTGGAATAATAACACAATATAAATATTCAAATACCAATAAACTGATTTGAATCTGAATTTTTGAGTGTAATCAATCATTAAGAAAACATTATACACTCACATCAGTACAGAAAAATTTGCACTAAAAATCATTATACAATATACTTTATAATGCTAATGCCTGTGTCAGTACTTCAGGGAGTTGTCTAGGTGTCATTTTTTAAACCTCAAATACCTAAAGTTCAATTTCGACAGACAGGAATGTATTTGTGGCTCTACTACTACTACTACCTGCTAAAATGGCCCTTACCATTGTTAGAAGCGTGCGTGATTCTATTTCAGCAAGAATTCATAAATTTCAAATGACTTTCGCACAGAACGTATAGGCAGAAAATAAGGTATTTTTTGTCCACCTTTTCCTGCTAAAAGCTACGTTTGTAGCTTCCATGATTATTATTATAATTTATTTCCTACGTAACCTACATAATTTTATTCTGTTATACATAATCAACAGGTCGCGTATTTTAATAACTTAACGTAGTAAAAGATGATTCGTTTGGCTTGAGCACCGCCTCTTGTCTGTGGGACATCTAAGATATAAGTTAACAAATCTAGTTTCAGAGTAGTTTTCTTCCATTTCCAGATTATCAGTCAATACCATAGTTTTCTAAGTAACTAACATAGTTTATGAAGTCAATACCATAGTTTTGCATGTTAATACCATAGTTTTCTAAGTAACTAACATAGTTTTAGAAGTAAATATCATAGTTTTCTAAGTAACTAACATAGTTTTAGAAGTAAATACCATAGTTTTCTAAGTAACTAACATAGTTTTAGAAGTAAATACCATATTTTTAGAAGTAAATACCATAGTTTTGCACGTTAATACCATAGTTTTGTAAGTTAATACCATAGTTTTAAGAGATAATATCGTAAACTTGAAACCATCGTTTCTAGTTTAACTCCTTTGTTTCTCAGTTGACTCTTTAGTTTCTCAGTTGATACCATAGTTTCAAGAATTTCCGGTTTTGAATTAGTTGAAATTTAATTTTATGTAATTGCCGTATAAAAGTTCTAAATTTAGCTCTTAAATAATGGTTCCTAGAAATTAGAAATGAGTAACTCCGTGCTTGTTGCTTTTAAAATGGACTGGGTTTGTGAATTCTTACAATTTGGCTCTTGAAAATAAATTAAAAAAATATTTGGTGTAATGTTTTTATATTATACTGGTTTGTAAGATGGTTCATTTCTGTGTAAAACATTGAAGGCCTTTCTTTTATGTTGTAAGCCGAATTATTTCTTTGGCTCAAATTTATGAAAACTTCACGTCGAAATCTAACCAAATGTGTCCCTGAACATATTTAAAAGTTGTAACTTAAAAAATCTAATAGTGAATGTAATTATTTCAAATGTCACGTAAACATCTTAAATCTGTATTGTTTTTGTTAGACGTAAGAAATCCACTGAAAAGATTTGAGCGTAATAAACGTGTAATTAAGAATTAGTACTTTCCATTTATCATTAACCCTTTAAAAAAAAATAATTTTGATCAAGTAGATACAATTAAGTAGGATGTTCAAGAAATATATTAGGTTTTTTTTACATATTGACCTTTTTAATTTAACTTTAACGACATATTTTTTGCATTCTGTCGTCCCTGTGATAGAATGGAATGAAAATAAAGATGATAGTTTATATTTTACAATAGTAGAAATTGGGATACAACAGAGTTTCTCCTTTGATTTCCAACATATAACAAAGGTTTTTATTTTGTCTTGAAGAATTTCAATTTATTTCAGATTTAAAAAGAAATTTTATGTTATTGAGCTGACTGTATCTAAGAATCATACCTTTAGAACTGAATAGGTTTAGATGTAGTTGACGTTTAGCTTGAGGAGAAAGCATTACACAATCACAATAAAAAAACCAATCAAAAAACCTTATTAATTAGCATCATTGATTATTGCTGAAAAACAAAGTTTTAAAAATAAATATAACCAATTATATACCTTTGATCATTGATCACGAAGGGAAGAAAGTAGATTCTGGTAGAGATTAAACCAGGCAGGTGTGTGGACTAGGTCTTAGTCTACGATATCTAGGACAGTCTATAAGGATCATAAAATAACAATAAAGAAGCCCAAAGAGGCATAGGAGCTAAGTCAACAAGCTCCGGATCTTGGTATCTAGAGATGGTCAATAAGACCTTCTGGCCTTGATCTTTGAAGTAAGCAACATCGTCTATTGCTAGTAAGTAACTGGTTCTACTACCAAGGACTCGGTCCTAAAAGCTGTACATCACCCTTAAAGTTCTGCCTTTAACGCAGTTATGAGCTACTTCAAATCATAGTTGACCCCATCTAATCCCTCTGTATTCGTGTTCGAAATGAAAATTATAATCACCAAGTTGTTATTAGAAGTCCTTTTCTAAATTTTCAGATTGAAATAGACAGGACTGGCAACTTGGTTTATATCTTGAATGTCTTCCCTTCATTTGGTTACATATTATTTTTTAAAATTGTATCATTTATTTTGGCGGTTTGGAACATAAATGCTGCTACTGTATTAAAAAAGGTTTTGTGCAATGCTTCATGAAATTATACAAGTCACTACACTTGATCCTCTGGTACTTTAAAGGGTGTTTCTCAGAGAAATCTAGTCTCAGACACATTAATTTAAATCGATTCCGTTTTACAAGACAAAGATATAATATTTACCTTTATCGTTGATGTATAAAGGAACATCTGAGGACTGATTCTAGTCTGTCACAATTTCTAGCGTAAAGATACTGTCTTTCTCATTATCATTAACTTTTATTTCATTCAAACACAGGTAGAAGATAGAAAAGTTAAGGAATGTCTACGAATCCAGTTTTTTTTACATGTATTATATTTTGCAAGAAAAGAAATTACACTAGAACTGTGAACAGCTCCGAGCGTGGCAACTGTGCGTTATCCCATGGATTTCGAACATTTTGAAACTTCTAACCTGCTAGCTTTCAATTCCGGTACTTTTCAGCCTACAATTGTAAGCGTAAACTTTCCGCTATATAGGCAATTTTTTCTACTATAAGTTTCTACTATCAGTTCCTTATTAGATTTTTGTACATGTCTAAGATTTCGGTAGGATATTTACATAAATTCCAAACTAAAATTTAAGTAGGTAGTACGATGTCAATTTGTCATGAAATTTAAACTCTCTATATTCAAATTTAAACATTATTTTGTAACTTGTAACTTTTTGTAAGCTATGTGATAATTTGCTAATTCACAGCTTTATAAAGAGATATTTTTTTAATTTGTATGCAAAAATTTTACAAAAAAATAAATAAATTTGATTAGCAATTGGAATTTTTTTCTTCTCGAGGGATGCAAATTATTTTGTATAGCTAATGTACTGTTTTTGCTTACATTCTTGAATTACACGGGATGTAGGGTCGCCTGAAATGAGATAAAAAAAAACCGGAAGTCCCCACGCCCAAACCGGAAGTGATCAAAAAATTTGGATGATATATTTTTAATTGTGTAGCGTATCTATCTATATCCTGTAAATTTCAGATCGATCCGAACATCAGAGCCCGAAAGTGTAACATAACCATCCAAAATTACAAAATAGTCAGATTTCGGTGGGCTATAAAACCGGAAGTTAATATTTGTCATGCAATATCAGCACATCTATAGACAGCTGAGGTCAATGACATTCTACATCTCAAATGTCAAGGTCATTTAAGGTCAAGGTTACGAGATATAGAGTTTTAAATTTTCGAAAAATTCGAACGGGCATAAAAAAAATTCAAATTCGAAAATCAAAATTCTGTTCCCAACATTTTTTAGATAAAGTATCAAGGTTTCCATAAACACCAAAATCATAAAAATCGGTTAATAATTGGCGGACTTATTAAATTTTTAAGAAAATTTGCCATTTTTGAAAACTGCGCATGCGCAACATTCAATTTAATTTTTCTTCATCTCAGGGGATTAAAATCATTTAGTATAGCTAAAATATATACTGATTTTGTTTAGAATCTTGAATTACATCGGAAGCAGGGTCGCCCGACATGAGACGAAAAAACCGGAAGTCCCCACGCCCAAACCGGAAGTGATCAAAAAATTTTGATGATGTAGTTTTAATTGCGCTGCCTATTTATCTATATCCTGTAAATTTCAGACCGATGCGACTATTAGGGCCCGAGCTAGCTTGAAATCTTATTTGCATATTATGCAATTAGCCACTTTCGGTTTAGCGAAAATTTCATGTTAGATATTCATTTTTGATTCCAGCCCATATAAAAACCATTGGTGAAAACAGAAATAGTCTATCTTTTTCCGTTTGGGCTAGCGAGCTTCCCAAAAAAAAAAAAAAAAAAAAAAAATAATCCGAACGAAAACAAAGCGTGACAAATTTTATTTGCCACGCAATTATATAGTTAAAATTTAGATCCCCTCCTCACCATTTATTGAGATTATTGATCTCACATCCAAACAAAATAATGTCTAAAATCAAGGCAATAAATCAGTTTATTTGTATATTTTAAGGTAATATATTTTAGATAGTTATACCAAAAAATCTAATGACAGGTTTATTTTTGGAAAACTTGAAAGTAACTTTTGATCATTCATCACGGAGGAAAAAGTTGAGTCTGGTTGAGATTAAACCAGGCAGGTGTGTGGACTAGATCTTAGTATACTACACCTAGGACAGTCTATAAGGATTATAAATTAACAATAAAGAAGCCCAAACGAGGCATAGGAGCTAAGTCAACAAGCTCCGGATCTTGCTATCTAAGGATATCTAGGACAGTCAATAATGACAAATTATTATCATCATGCTGTTTTCAGAGGTCCTTTTTTAAATAGTTTTGGTGTACCGTTATAACAATTAATTTAAGTTAAAAGATAAGTCAAGGGACGCATTTCTGAAGGTTTTGGTACATGGTAGTAATAAATTTGAAGTAAACAATTGTTCAATCTACGAAAAAAAAATGATATATTTTATTTTCTGAAAATTGAGATTCTGTGTAAGTAGAATTTCAATATTTTTTATTTCCATGATGGCCGCCGATTAAGGCCTAACTTTTATATCTTGAAAACTATGAAATTTAAAATATTAATTCAAATTGAAAATCGGGGGAGTATGGCGAAAACATTTTATCGATATCATTAAATCGGAAGCCGCCATATTGAATTGAAATTTAGACCAAGGCTCCAAGACTTATGGACCGATTTTTAATTTTTTTTTTTTCGGATTTTTAATCTATAACCTATAAAGTTATAAAAATTTCAGTCTTGGTAAACAATATCACCATCATATACCCATACAAATCGATCTCGAGATGTTCTTGTTTGTCGATATTTTAAAACCGGAATTCGTCATCTGGAATTTAAAAGGACGAATTGTTCCTTTTGGTTGTGAAATCACAGCCCTGTTATTATTCTTCCGTATTTTCCAAAGCCTATATCTCCGAAACTGCTGCATGGAATTCATTGAATTTTTTTGTGTAGAATCTTATAAACATGTATTAATAAATGAATGCTATTTGAAGGCTCATGTGTCAACGGAAGCGCCGCCATTTTGAATTGAAATTTAGGCCCATTTTTTATATCTCAAAAACTATAGATCCGATCGTTTTGAAATTTACAGTATAGATTCTTATTAAAAGTCGGGGAAAATGGCGAAAAAATTTTGTCGGTATCATTTAACCGGAAGCCACCATCTTGAATTGAAATTTAGCCTTGATGCCATTCAAAAGCCTA
>JAUJPP010002278.1:0-5000 GCA_030562195.1 Nipponacmea schrenckii
CTTCTATTGGGAAAAATTTTTTCATTCAAATCATTCGAACAGGTGTATGGCTCACAAAATTTCAAAAAAATTGTTTACTGCGGGAAAAAAATAACATCGCCCAACGTGGGGCTCGAACCCACGACCCCGAGATTAAGAGTCTCGTGCTCTACCGACTGAGCTAGCCGGGCATGTAATACCGCTGCAAAGTATCGTGCCCCCAAAAAAAAAACAGCTATCATTTGCGAGGTCTCGACAAGAGAATGCAAGGGACAACAGTTGCTTGTGTTAGGGCTTGTGGCGCAATGGATAACGCGCCTGATTTAAGTCTGGTTTCAGTTTTCACAGCGATAGGACGTATATACCTTACGCTCTGAGATTCAACCAAGCGAAACGTTTCAATAGTACTCACCTGAGTTTGTATTTAGTATCGTGTACATAGAAACTTTATATATAGTGTAAATTTGTATATAAACCCCTCGTTTTAGGGGCCTTTTGGCCCCAACTACTGTGATATATTAACTGTGATACATTTTCTGTGATATTTTACCTATAAACTGTGATAAATTCTCCACCCCGCATAGGATAGCGGAGGTGCCTTATTGGATTTAAAATGGCGACATCGGGACGATGCTACGCCAAAGAAAACACGGTAAGGGTAACGAATGTTGACATTAAAAATGTATTTATGATAGATTTTATTGAATCCGTTGAGGAATGTATTGGAGAAGGATCTTGTTATGCCTGTGTACCCCGGCCACCTGCTAGTATTGAAATTACAGTTGATAATGTCGAAAATGCCATGAAATTGTGTGAAGAGGGTCTGATCGTAAATAGTGTTAATTATTCAGTCGAACTATGCTTCTCTAAAAATATTGTTGTCTCTATTTTCAATCTCCCTAGCCATATTAATGACGACGTAATTACCAACAAATTAGAACATTATAATATTGAAATTGTGGACAATGTTGTAAGACATTATTATAAACAGAGACCTGATGTAGCAGCGGCACACGACAGTTAGATGAAAATTTCCCCCCCCCAACTTCCATTCTTTACCGTGGGCCATGCAATTCGAAACCCCTGATGGCCCACAGACATTCAAAGTTGTCCACAACAACCAAAGTAAAGTATGTTTCAAGTGCCTCTCCCCCGATCATGAAAAAAAGGAATGTCCTAAAATTCAATGCCGTAAGTGTAAGGTGTATGGCCACATGGCATTCAAATGTGAAACAAGTAAATGTGACAAATGTGATAGATATATAACATTATGCAGATGTGAGGAGGACCGCGGACGTGAGGATGTTGAGAAGTGTGAAAATTGCGATAAATTCATGACCCAGTGCATATGTGACGAGTTTTACGATACAAACGAGGGAAACGATAACAACAATGAGATGACCACTAATAAGCAAAACAAACGTGATTTGAGCTTATCAACAGACGATGATCAAAGCGATAAGAAACTAAGAAAAGACGTACACGATGAACGCGTCTCACCCTCTGAATCTACTCGTATCGACCCCCCATCTTTCATGAACGAATTTTCCGTTATCGAAACACCAGAAGAACAATCCCAGGCCCCTGAACCCATTAACCCGCCAAATGATTCCGAGAGTGACACAGAAACCCCTAACGAAAATCTTAATGTTAAATTGACAGTAACAAGAGGTAAAGATGGCAAAGTCAAGCGCACCATAGTTCCGTAAAAAAAATTTGTCCCCAAAAAAACTAAGTACATTTAACTCGAGAAAAGATTTACCAAGTGTTTCAACCCCCCTACCCAAAATCAACAACACTAAGAAGTAGTTTTATTTGTATGCAATAATATTTTATCCTCCATGTGTGTTTTAACTTTTATTCTATATTTTTTACTTTTAACTATGCCAAAAATAACGACACTAAACGTAAATGGCTTGCGAGACAGTAAGAAACTAGAAAATGTGTTAAGCCAAATACGTGATAACAATTCAGATATTATTGCACTGCAAGAAACTTTTTGGGACGATGATTTTAAAAAGTCTGTGGAAAAACTATGGGATGGTCCAATTTTTACTAGTAATTTTATTAACAATGGCGGGGTGTCGCCATTTTATGCAAAAACAATTTAAGGGATTCTATTTTAGACAATTTTAAAGACGATGAAGGAAGGATTTTAAGAGTAGATTTTTTAATAGATGATAAACATTTTAACGTTTTAAATATATATGCTCCTAATAAGGATAGCGAAAGAGAGGAATTTTTAAAATCTATTTCACATTTTTTAACCCCTTCATCCATCTTATGTGGAGATTTTAACGATGTTTTAGACCCATTTTTAGATAGAGCTAAGGGAATGCATTTTAACAGAAAAAGTGTACATAATTTTAATAATTTTCTTTTACAAAATAACCTCTGTGATATTTTTAGGAGACGCAACCCCGATAAAAGGCAATATACCCGGACCAATTTTCGTAATAATGCTTTAAAAGCTAGTCGTTTAGACTACATTTTTATCCCCAACAATTTTATACATCATGTTTTTAAAGTTTTTATTACATATACATCCATATCGGATCATAATCCTGTAAACATTTTAATAGATTTTACTGAGTGCGAAAGAGGTCCGGGTATATATATTTTTAACAACTTACTTCTAAGAGATTCATATTTTAATAACTATATTATAAATCTAATTAATAAAGAAAAAGATAGTCCCTTATATTCCACAGAGATCCTAGTTTGGTGGGACAATTTAAAATATAAAATAAAGAACTTCTCACAAAGATATTCCAAAAGGAAAAAGAAAGAAGAAAGAGAGAAATATTGGTCCCTCCAAAATAGGATCTCTAGGGAATATGAGAGACTATCTCAAAAAATAGCCCCTAACCTAACATTAATTCAAGAATTAGAAATCAAGCTGCAAGATATGGAAAATGTTAAGTGTGCAGGGGCTATTCTAAGAAGTAAATTTCAAAATGCTACCCAGGGTGACAGGTGTACCTCATTTTTCCTTAATCTGGAAAAACAAAGACAAAATAAAAATGTAATTAAGGAATTAAAAATGATACAGGTGTTGTTCTTAACCAAACCAAAGATATTTTATACCATTGTTCTAATTTTTATTCAACTTTATATGCTCCAGAACATCCTGATGATTTTAATGCAATTCATGAAGTTGGCAATGTTTTAAACACTACTATATCCCCCACAGATAAGGATATTTTAGATGCCCCTATTATTTTAGAAGAAGTTGTGAATGCCCTGCAATCCATGTCCAGGGGCAAAAGTCCTGGCTTGGATGGTTTAACCACTGAATTTTATTTACATTTTAAAGATATTTTAATGCCCCCTTTTTTAGAAGTTTTAAATCATATTTTTTATCATAATATTTTATCCAAATCCATGAGGAGAGGAGTTATTGTTTTAGTCTATAAAGATAGGGGAGATAAATCACTTTTAAAAAATTTCAGACCCATCTCTCTTTTAAATGCAGACACTAAACTTTTATCCAAAATTCTAGCTTTAAGGCTGAAAAATGTTTTAGAATCGATTATCTCCCCTGAACAGTCTTGCTCTGTTCCAGGCCGAAGCATTTTAGAAAATGTTGCAGGTATCCGAGATGCTATAGATTATGTAAACCATGAAAATGAAGAAATGTGGCTGTGCCAATTGGACGCCGAAAAAGCTTTTGATCGTGTCTCATTCGAATACCTGCAACATATTCTTAAATGCTTCGGTTTTGGCCCAGTTTTTAGGAACTGGATCCATATTTTATATACTGATGTCAAAAGTACAGTAAAAGTAAACGGACACCTGTCGCCCTACTTCCCCATAAAGCGGTCAGTACGTCAGGGTTGTCCATTATCCGCATTGCTGTATGTCATATGTGCCGAGCCTCTTAATCAACTAATTAAACAATCTCCAGCTCAAGGAATACCAATAAAAAATTCTGAGGCTCGGTCATTGATATATCAGCATGCGGATGATACAACCCTGACGCTGGCCAATCTTAATTCTGTAAATCATGTTTTTTCATGTCTAGATAAATATTGTAATGCTTCAGGTGCCAAAATAAACATCCAAAAATCAAAGATTATGCCATTTGGTTCTGCAAGAAATAAAAACATCCATATAAATTTACCATTAACTATTGTATATGACATAATCTTGATTTTGGGTGTTTATTTTGGCAATAACGTTAAGGAATGTGTGAAGTATAACTGGGAAAATAAAATAAATAAAGTACAAAACTTATTAAACTTTTGGAGAAAAAGACAACTGACTCTCCTTGGCAAGGTCACTGTAATTAATGCACTTTTACTATCTAAATTTTATTATACAATGTCTATCATCCCCATGCCTGATCATATACAACATCAAATTAAAGCCTTAATAACCAATTTTTTATGGAATAGCAAACCACCTTTAATAAGGTATGATGTAATGACTCAAGCCAAGTCAGATGGAGGCATGGGGTTGATAGACATTAAACTCAAGGGACAATCACTTTTATTAAAATGGCTTAAACAATATTTTAATCCTTTGAATAATACCATTTGGAAACATTTCATGACCTATTTTTTACATTTATATGGTTCTTATGGATTAGACAAGGACATTTTTAAAATTCATTTTAATTATAAACTTTTAAATGCACTACCCTCTTTTTATAAACAACTTTTAATTGCCTGGAATGCTGTAAACAACAACACCAGAATGGAACCCCTCACTCTCAATGATATTGCTATTCAACCTATTTTTAATAATATTTTACTTAGTAGCAATAATCAAGTTTTAGCCTACAAATATTTTATACAATCTGAAATTTTAACTTTTTATGACATTTTATACTATGTTATACCTGGTTTCCTTCAAAATCACTCTATTATTGACATTATTGAAGAGAAATTCCCTGATTTGGATGAAGACAGAATAATAAACACTTTTAATCATATTAAAGCTTCAATACCAGCTAAATGGAGAGAAATTATAGACTCCAGCTCTTTTTTGGTCCATCCCGGGGAAAATTTCTTCAATAT
>JAUJPP010000221.1:0-13160 GCA_030562195.1 Nipponacmea schrenckii
GTAAACTGAGTAGCAAAATGTCTACTCAAGTCAGCAAATCATTAAAATTTTCACAAAGGAAAAAAAAAAAAGAAATTATATATAATTATGTAGATTTTCTAAAGAATTTTATATTTGTACATATTTTGTATAGAAATGATGGGAACAATTCATTAGCTTTCTTAAATTTTCTATCTATATCTATATAATGAGCCTAACTAATGGTTGCTTCACGAGTATTACAGAAAATGAGTTGTTTTCAATCATTTTGCCTAAAAGAAAAATAGAGTTGAAGATATGCCGTTATTTCTTGTTTCACGCCTAATAATCATTGTTGTGTTACTTGACCTTTATATTCAGTATTTTGACTAAAATATAATTTCGCAAAATGTATGATATTGATTTGAGGTAAAAGTAATTTGTAGCCTTACCAACTGGGTTTAGTATAAGCTAATTGAAATCTGTTTTTAAAAAAAGACTACTGAGAATAACATTAACACAAAATTGTTTGTTTTAACTTGTTCTACTTTTCGTGTAAAATTCTGTTTTTAGATGTTGTTTTCTATGATTGCTATGAGTAACATATATTAGTTAATAAAACTTATTTATTAATCTTTATGAAGTATTTTCGGCTCAGACCCCACAAAAATCAATGGACACTACATTTTTGGAAGTTTTAAGGCCACCAACGATCTTTGCACAATAGCAGGGAAAACGAAATATATCTTGTCTAAAGCCGACCGCAGACTACAGCATCTAGCTTAGCAAAATTTCATTCGTGATTGTTTTCTTATACAAAATGCTGTGTCTGCGGCAGGCTTTATATACGCCCACTCACAGAATTAAGTTTGAATAATAAATTGTGTAATACTCCAAAAAACATTTTTCGCACGAACTATACAATTTTGACACGATTTTACTAAGTCAAGTGAAATAACTCAAAGATAGCTTGCCAGGCAAGATAACATACGCCCACTTCAGCAAACAGAATATTCCATGTTTTTTCATTTAATCAAGGGCAATAACTCATAAACCGACATCTAGAATCGCACCATTTTTTAACTTGTCCGAGATGTTATCAAGATGAATACACATACCAAGTTTCATTCCAATCGGATAAAAACTACAGCTTCTATTACGTACACAAGTAAATTTTAACGTTTATTCATTTAATCAAGGGCCATAACTCATAAACAGACATCTGGCGAGATATTATCAAGATGAATACACATACCAAGTTTCATTCAAATCGGATGAAAACTACAGCTTCTATTGCGTACACAAGTAAATTTCCACGTTTTTTAATTTAATCAAGGGCCATACCTCATAAACCGACATCTGGAATCGTGCCATTTTCGAACTTGTCCGAGATATTATCAAGATGAATACACATATCAAGTTTCATTCAAATCGGATAAAAACTACAGCTTCTATTGCGTACACAAGTAAATTTTAACGTTTTTCCATCTAATCAAGGGCCATAACTCATAAACCGACATCTGAAATCGTGCCATTTTCGAACTTGTCTGAGATATTATCAAGATGAATACACATACCAAGTTTCATTCAAATGTGATAAAAACTACAGCTTCTATTGCGTACACAAGTAAATTTTAACGTTTTTTCATTTAATCAAGGGCCATAACTCATAAACCGACATCTGGAATCGTGCCATTTTCGAACTTGTCCGAGATATCATCAAGATGAATACACATACCAAGTTTCATTCAAATTGGATAAGAACTCTGGCCTGTATCGCGTACACAAGTAATTGTTGACGGACGGACGGACCGACGGACCGACGGACAGACAGGGGTGATGGCAATATACGTCCACATTTTTATGTGGGCGTATAAAAACTGTTATGTTCACACCAAGTTTCGTCAAAATCCATTGAAAATTACAGCTTCTACCGCACCAACAATACAATTTTGACGTAATTTTACTAATTCAAGAGCAATAACTCGAAAAATCGTCAAATCAAAACTTGACCGCCATCTTATCAATTCCAGTACTCACACCAAGTTTCAATAAAATTTATTAATAATTGTAGCTTCTATTGCATTCACAATAAAAGTCAAGGGCAATAACTAAAAATCGTCAATTTCGAACTTGACAATCGTCTTCTGTTCACACCAGGTTTCATTAGAGTCCATTAATATTGTAGCTTCTATTGTAAAACCGTAAATCGAGAAATTGTAAAAATAGAACATGACCGCCGTCTTATAAATTCTAATGCTTCCACCAAGTTTTCTTTAAGTTGCCAGAAAATTGTAGCTTCTATAGTGTCTACAAAAAATGATGACGGACCGACGAAATGACACACCGACGGACAGTCTAGGGCATCAAGAAACATACTGTTGAGCCAATGGGGAACCAAACTCAAATTATCTGCCCCTGAAGATGGCGCCACCGACTAGGGTCCCGGAAGTCGACATCACGCTTACTGACAGCCATACTTCCACTAATACGCGATCGTGAATCATGCCTGTAACTTGTTATTGTGGTCCGGGATGTTCGAAGAGGGGAGGATTTTTGTTTCCCACTGAAAATATTCGTCGGAAACAGTGAATTGTGGCCGTAAGCAGGCGGAAATCTTTGAAAGGAGATACACTGTGGCCCACTTCGTCCAGTGTCGTCTGCAAGAAGTGCAAGGAATGGAAAGGAGTGGAATTTACGTCCTCCAACAAGTGTTTGCTTTATTAGATAAGTTTCCTTTTGTAATTTTGAAATAGTTGTCATTGTATTAGTATGTCTATATTCTTTGAAAACCATGGATGAAATGAGTAGTGTTTTGTGGCAACTGTCTGATCACTGACAGCAATGTTTTACTGACTAAGCCTCTTCATATTGTCTTATTATTAATCTACAAATTAATTTATGAGGCCTATGATATTACTGATAATTTTAATTCTAATAAGTGGGTTTATTTTTACTGGACATTTCTTTTAAGGAAGTGTGTTTGAAATTTTCATTCATTCATCATATGAATATATAGACATACTAAGAATTAAGATGTGTTGAAGATTGAAATGCATTTTAAGATTATCAGTTTACATTATGAAAGTGCGTTTCATTTTTTAAAATAATCCATTATTATGCCTATAATTCGGTATATATTATACTTATCTTTCTTGTACATGTAATCTATTCTGATGAACATTTTTAAAAAGAATATGAAAAAATTTGGATGCTAATAATGAAGCCCTGATGTTGATTTTTTTTTCCTAAAATTATTTTTGTTCTGTTCTGCTTGTTTCATTTCTTTTTTTCAGGTAACTCATGCCAGTCTTGTGGGCAAAGGCCATAGTTAAAAACACAGGTTAACATATTTAGGTGAGTTAAAAGTTTTTTGTATTTTACACATTTTTTTAAACATTCAATTTTACAAAATAGGCATTTGGTCAACTGACCTCATTAACTGTTACCAGAGGCTAAACTGAAAAAAAAAAAAACACAGCAATTAGGCTGTTGTGAAAGTTTTTGAGTGCATCCAATCTCATATTTGCTTCCATGACAACAGTTTTCTTTTATTTCTTTTTTGAATACTAGCTAGTGTGTTTTTGTGAATTGAAAATACTGCTGCTGGAAAGGAACTGCATGTAAGTTTATACTTTATTTCTACAAATCATGACCTTATGATTATATATTCTTTTTTCAGGAACAATTCCTTTGAGATGTCAGGAAAACCTGTATCTGTTCCATCAGTTTTCCAGTGGTCTGAAGAAACAACAGATGAAACTTGGTGTGAGTGTTCCTAATCACCCAAGGATGAACTTTGATTAATATCATGAAAAATCTTTAATTCATTGATTACTCTTGTCAACCTCCCAGACAAATCGACTGCCATTATAAAAGTTGGCGCGTTATGATTGCCATCACTATTTTCATTGCTGCTCGGCATTCTGATTTAAAAAAAAAAGAGTCTGTTGATGTTAACCTCAAATACTTCAGAAAACTATTCGTGTAGGATTTTTGTGCGTCATTGTCAAGTTTCTTGTCAAATTGTTCAAGACAGCAGTTGGTTGCTTCTTATTTCAGTAGAGTAAATTTGATGTTAGTATTGATATCTTTGTAAATGTCATAATTTGGAGTTACCAATAAATAATTTTTCCAATACCTATGTTCAAGATTTTTATTTCTGTCAATAAATACAACCCTAAAAAAGAAAACTGTTGTAATCTTTAAATTTTTAACAATTCAACCACAGAACTAATAGGTTGAAATCCTACTTGAACTGAAGGTTTTTGTTCAAGGAAATTTTCGACATAATTTTGGAAGGATTAAGTTTTGAATTTCTTTTAAGTGAAGCGCAAAGGAAAATATTAGATCTAGGGCTAGTATTACCATAAATCAAACCAAAATACTCAACTAGCCTCACTGATTACATTGTGCCCTAAATATATACTCAGAATGTGTTTTTGGGTCCTTAAAGAACACATTTCCCTCTTTGCCTACAAACTGTGAGTTGGATCCAAATTTCAGTCTGAAATTCCCCTCTATAAAACCATATTTCCAATTTTGAGTATAACTTAAATGGCCATGGTTGGCATTTTCAAAACCTTAAGACAATCTAAACTTGTTTTGAGGTTAATATTTCAATGATACAAATAAGATTAATGTATGTAGGCCTAGCCTACTGTGTGGCCACAAAAATAATTCTGATAGCCTTAGATTGACTTAAAAAGGTTTTTAAAATGGCAACAATAAAAAAATATTTTGAAATGTGGTTCATTTTCTCTAAAAAATTTCTATGATTTGTAGGGTAATATGTTCAATGCCATGGGAAAATTTTAAAACTTTATATTTCTATAGACCCTAAAGTAGAAGCCATTCTTTGAGAATGGAAATTAATTGGCAATTATATTTTGATTACTTGTGACGTGAGGAAAATTCAAAATTCATTAAGCACTAGCCTAGAACTGTATCAGTCCGGGCAGTAGACCGGTCAGTAGAACTAGAAGACCACCGTAGTTAGCATACGGTAACCTAGTATTAATAGTATTAGCCTAGGCCTATTGAATCATGCCTACAATCATACATAGTAACCATTTGTCTTGTCTGGGCTAAAACAATGATTATCTAAGTTTATCATTAAGATTTCAAGTATTTTTCAACTCCAATAATCAACAAACGACAGTCGCGAAGGAAATTTGTCCAAACCCCGGCTGTCACTTGACTAGGTCTACTTTCGATTCTCACAAACTTTCAGCGGACGTATTCGTTCGAAGCTTAGCCGACGGGTAAAACTGATTGTAACTTTTGGTTTAATGTTTTTTCTACCAGAAACCTCCCCTATTTTAGATTTTAGTTCCTTTTCAAAGTTTAGATAGGTCCCATAAACCAAAATCACGCTTACTATTTACATAGTTGGCCATGATTGCACACAACACTTTAGGACCGCAATAGTCGCCGCGCCCCCTACATCAAGGAAAGACAACTCGCGAGTTTGGTTCCCCATTAAACCATAACAATGGTTCCATGGATTAATAATGCAGTGTTGGGTTGAATCTTAATCAATGATTCTGGGTATCAATATCAGTTGTTCCAGAGAAACACACTGTTGAATTAGTGACTTAAACGTTTACAAATGGTCGCATGACTTCACTGTTAAGTATAGTATATAGTATCCGAACATATATTTCGCACAAACTATTTTGCTCACCAGTATATAGTATGAACCCGAGTATTGTTTGTAGGAAAAGTCAATATTCAGAACACCAGCGACAAACAACAACAGACAAAAGACAATACGAAGCACCGCAATGCAATCGACCTGTGATATGCTTGGTGTGCAGTATCTATAAGCAATGGATATGCGCTATTGACGAGTAGTAGGGCGGTGTGGTAACTTCTGTGGTGGAATTGACTGTTCATTGACCACTTGACTGGATGGTTCTTGAGATAACGCTCCTTCAAGCTATACCGTGTTTATTGATATTCATTGACGTATTACAGAATACTATGACTATACATTGACTGATGATCCATAGACTGTAGCACTTGAAATCTTATATCCAACTGACGCTATATAAAAATAAAACGCGCATGCACGCGCATGACAACTACTGACATGTGACCTATGACATTGCAACCCATCGACCTTTACCCTATGGCATGACAATATTGATATATTCCCGACACTCCCCCCTAATGACCTAGAGACATAAAGGTCATTACACATTTACAATTTGAAGAAATTGTCTATAAAAAATAATATTTTATGACATCAGTTGTTTTATCCACTCCTTCCTTCTGACATCTGATTCTTGAGCTGCTAATCGTCTCGGACGCTGACTAACTGTATTTTGACGTTGTGGACTGCAATTCTTCGGACTTGACTCGGACTGTTTGACATTTGACGCGACTGATGAAATTTCCGTTGCATCCGTATCGTTGACAACTGACATTTCTAGTGGATAAAGCTTCTGGACTGGTCTTCGAATAATTATAGGCTTATTTTTCTCTGATGAAACTCTCAATTTCACTGCTCGAATCTCGTTATCTGCACCTTTAAGTAGTTCTATAACTCGACCAATTTTCCATTTATATCTTGGTAGATTTTCCTTGTGTATTACTACAATATCTCCCAATGACACAGTTTGACCGGACTTGATTTTCGCTGCATATCTGTTTCTAAGTTCTAATAAGTATTCCGAAGACCATCTTCTCCAGAAGTGCGCAGTTACTTGATTAAGGTACCGTAGCCTTCTGGTGAACTCTTCTCTGTTGGAATTACTGACGTCTTCTTCAGGAATTAAAGTATCAGGACCATCAAGAATTCTGTGTCCATAGATCAGATGACTTGGAGTTAATGGTTCTTCTAAATCCTCTGTTGACACGAATGAGATTGGCCTTGAGTTCAATACTGCTTCTACCTTGGTAGTGATAGTAATCAATTCGTCGTAACTTAAATTTGCACCACCAATAGTTTTCCTCAAACATCTCTTAGCTGATTGTATCAACCTCTCAAAGATTCCACCATACCATGGTGCCTTCTCAATGTTGAATGACCATATCAACTTGTCCCGTAAAATTTTAGCTGCTGATTTAAACGATTTACCATTATCTGACGTAACCATATAAGGATGACCTCTTCTTGAACTAAATCTTTCAAAACATCGCAGGAATGACGAAGTTAATAAATCTGGAACAATCTCCAGATGGACTGCTCTCGTCACACAGCAAGTAAATAGACAGAGCCATACCTTCTGAGAATTTGTTGAACCCTTGACATAGAGTGGACCAGCAAAATCTACTCCAATAGCAGAAAATGGTTTTGATGGCTTGGTTCTAAACTCTGGTAATTGAGGTGATTTAGGAGATTGATACGGATGACCTTGATATCTTCTACATAACAAACATTGGTGTAATATTCTTCTTATATATTGACGACATTTTAGTATCCAAAACCTTGACCTCAGTTCCGTAAGTGTTTCCTTGACTCCATTGTGTTAAGACTCTGCGATGACAACTGACAACTACTAATTTGACGAAGTGGTGAGCAGGATCTAGTAGGACAGGATATTTTGCGTTGACTGGAAGTTGTGAGTTGCCAAGACGACCCTTACATCGTAAGATACCGTTACCATCTTCATAAACGTCTAATTTCTGTTTTGTTGATTCAAACTGCTTACTATTGACTAGATGGCGTTGAACTTCCTTAATCCATAGGGTCTCGGCTTGTTTTATATATTGACTTGATGACTCAGATACCTTCATTTCTGGATTGATTCTGGATTTCAAGATATTTATGAACTTAATGACGTAAGCTGTGACATTCAATAAACGATGAAGATTACTGTAGTCTTGACAATTGATAATATTGCAGACACCATAACCATTTGTGGCGAGTAACATGACCGCTGATACTTCATCTTGGCACCCTTTTTTGTCTCTGGCCTTTAATTCCATCAAACATTCTTCTGGTATACTGCCTTCTACTGAAGATGATTTCACATGTGTATCTGCCAACCATTCCGGACCATTTACCCATAACGAGTTGTTGATAAATTTCAAAGGATCCATACCCCTTGAAGGAATGTCTGCAGTGTTACAGTATTATGTTATAGGTTGATTGTCAATGATGTAAGGGACTTGACCTACTTTAATACTTACCTCTGTTGACCGTGACCTTTATATTTTATCATTGATGTAAGAGGCTAAGCAGCCATCAAACATGCTTTATGATTAATAATAAACATAAGATCTATAAACGCATCTCTTCACTTAAACATGGTGTCAGAAGTATAATATTAATTTTTTTAATAAGGAAAGAGAAAAGGTTGAATATAAAGGTTAGTTGATTTAAAAGAAATGACTGAGAGGGGAGAAAACGCTAATTTGGCTCAAGGGGCTAACCCGGCTCAACAGAATCAAACCATGTCTGATTTGTACAGTAATGTTCCTTTACCACCATTTCTGGATACTACTCCAACTAATTTATCCCAGTCATGGAAGACATGAAGACAAATATGGGATTCATATGAAATTGTTTCTAGATTGCATCAACAACCTGAAGCATACCGTAAAGCCACGTTCATAACCTGTATTGGACCACCTGCCCTAGAAATATTCAACAACCTACAATTTCCTGCTGATAAAGATGCTGATTGTATGACAGATATATTAGATGTTATGGAGAAATTCTGTATTGGAGCTGTCAATATAATATATGAAAGATTTATGTTTTACTCCAGAAATCAAGAAGTTGGAGAGAGATTTGATACATATCTCACAGCTCTCAGAAAATTAGCCCAGACATGTGACTTTAAGGATCTACAAGATGAAATGATAAGAGACAAAATAGTATGTGGAATTTCTGAAAATTCGGTACGTAAACGTCTCTTGCTGGAATCTGATTTAAAGTTAAAGCGCTGTATTGACATGTGTCGTTCTGCCGAAACTGCGGCATCTCAGATCAAGAAAATGAGTAGCGAAAATCAGATAAACTATGTATCTAAGAAACCTTTTAGGAAGAAGTCTCAACATGCTGATCAAAATGTCAAGGAACAAACAGTAAATGATTGTTCATATTGTGGATCTTCACATCCTCCAAGGAAATGTCCTGCTTATGGAGTGAAATGCCTGAATTGTGGTGGACCTAATCATTTTTCAAAGAAATGTCTTAGTCGACCTTCATCATTTCAGAAAAGTAAACAGAATCGAGAACACAGAAATAAAGTTAATGCGATCACCGTGAATAACCATGACCAGAGTACAGATTCAGACGATTATGATGAATTACTCACTATTGAAAATATTCAAGAGATTAATGGAATTGGACATAACAAAATACTTGCTAAAATGAAAATTGGAGACATCCTTATAGATTTCCAACTTGATTCTGGAGCAACATGTAATTGTCTAAGCCCTGAATATGTACCTAAAGAAACCATATTGATGCCATGCAACCAGAAGCTGAAAATGTTTAATGATACAATTATGAAAGTGAAAAGCAAATGCAAGTTAATTGTCCTGAATCCAAAGAATAACAGAACTTATCTGCAAGAATTTTCTATAGTAGAAGGCGCCAGACCAATCCTTGGTTTCCAAGCCATAGTTGAAATGGAACTTGTTGTTTTTCAAGAAGGTAACATTTTACAGTTATCTCAAGATACTTGCCTGACAAAAGAACAGATACTGAAGGAGTATGCAGATTTGTTTAACGGTGAAGTAGGAACCTTTCCTGGTGAATTACATCTGGAAGTTGATAAATCTATTGTACCTTCTAAACAACCACTTCGAAGGGTAGCCCTTGCAGTCAAACCAAAGTTGAAAGAAGAGCTTGAACGCTTAGAGAAGATGTCATTGATAAAGAGAGTAGAAACTCCCACTGATTGGATATCCTCATTAGTTCTGGTCAAGAAACCAAGTGGTAAATTGCGAATTTGTATTGATCCTAAACCTCTAAATGAAGCTTTGAAGAGAAGCCATTACCCATTGCCAGTTATAGAAGACCTTCTTCCT
Organism: Nipponacmea schrenckii; assembly: GCA_030562195.1. Lineage (NCBI taxonomy): Eukaryota > Metazoa > Mollusca > Gastropoda > Lottiidae > Nipponacmea > Nipponacmea schrenckii. The sequence goes on from JAUJPP010000221.1 coordinate 9,949, forward strand.
GATTTGGCGAATGCCAAAGTCTTTACAATGGTTGATATGAAAAATGGTTTCTGGAATGTGAAGTTAGATGAAGAATCAAGCATGCTAACAGCTTTTGAAACTCCCTTTGAGCGATTCAGATGGTTACGAATGCCTTTTGGGATCTCTCCAGCACCAGAATACTTCCAGCAAATATTAGATCAACATATCAACAATTTGCCTGGAGTCAAACCTATAGTTGATGACATACTGATATATGGAAAGGGTAATACTATAGAAGAAGCTACCATTGACCATGATGCTAAATTGGTGACACTATTGAACAAATGTAGAGATATAGGTGTAAAATTGAACAAAGATAAACTTAGATTAAGACTTCAAGAAGTTCAGTATGTGGGTCATTTACTTACTTCAAATGGACTGAAGCCTGACCCGTCAAAAATAGAAGCTATAATCAATATGGAACGTCCAACTGATGTAAAAGCTGTTCAACGATTGATAGGAACAGTAAATTATCTAGCCAAATTCCTTAACAACCTAAGTGCCATGTGTGAGCCAATTCGTCAACTTATACATAAGGATAATGCCTTCCAGTGGACACATGAACAAGAAGAAGCTTTTACAAACATTAAAACAGCCCTGACTTAAGCTCCAGTGTTACGGTTCTTTGATTCAACAAAACCAACTGTCCTACAGTGTGATGCATCGGAAACCGGATTAGGTGCAACACTGATGCAAGAAGGTCAGCCAGTTGCATATGGTAGTAGATCATTGACAGCAACAGAAAGAAATTATGCTCAAATAGAGAAAGAGCTCCTTGCTGTGGTATATGGTTGTGAAAAGTTTCACCAATACACATATGGTAGAAAATTGATTGTTGAGAGTGATCACAAACCCCTTCAGATCATCCAAAATAAGCCATTATTATCAGCACCCAAAAGGTTACAGAGAATGTTGATAAGATTACAGAAATATTTTTATGAGATTGTCTACAAGAAAGGCACAGAAATGTTTCTTGCCGATACTTTATCAAGAGCTTATTTGAAAACAATGATGGTACCTCGGTTGTAGACGATGTATTAATAGTTCGATCTTTAGTCGAAAAAGAGATTGAGAAAATGAATCCAACAGATTATCGGGCAGTATCTAAAAGGCGTCAAGATGAAATCAAGGCTGCGACAAATTAAGATGAGAACTTGGCTGCTCTTAGAAAAGTTATTCTGAAAGGCTTTCCTGCCACTAAACATGAAGTAACTGCAGCAGTTAAACCATATTTTGATATCCGAGATGAATTATCCATTCATAAAGGTATTATCTTTCGTGGCAACAGATGTATTATACCAAAATCACTTAGACAAGAAATACTTTCAATCTTACATACCCATCATGGTGTAGAAGGCTGTTTGAAACGAGCAAGAGAAATAATATACTGGCCAGGAATGTCAGCAAACATCAAAGACTATATTTCAAGATGTGAGACTTGTCGGACATATGAGACACATCAGCCGAAGGAAGAATTGATCTCACATGAAATACCACCACGCCCTTGGGCAAAGATACTTTGAAATCGACAAGCTCCCGTCCACTCTCTCAACTGCAGTAATAAGTAAACTTAAAGTTCATTTTTCTCGATATGGTATACCAGAAACTTTGTTTTCAGACAATGGACCCCAATTCTCATCAGATCAGTTCAAGAAGTTTGCAGCTGAATGGGATTTCAACCATAACACCTCTAGCCCAGGATATGCCCAATCGAATGGAAAAGCTGAGAGTGCCGTCAAAACTGCCAAGAGAATACTTAAGAAGGCTGTCCATTCTGGCTCTGATCCGCATCTGGCTCTTCTTAATCACAGAAACACTCCTAATCAAGCTACAGACAAAAGTCCTAACCAGATATTTTTTAACAGACGAACACGATCACTCCTCCCAACCAATTCCAAACTCTTAGATCCAGTCATTACTGATGTTCGACATAAACTTGACTTCCATCAACGTAAACAAGCTAAATATTACAATAGATCAACTCATTCACTTTCACCATTAAAAAGAGGAGATGTAGTCAGAATTCTTCCAACATCTGGTAGTACCTGGAACCAGGGTATAGTCCAAGAAAAAGTTGGCATCAGATCGTATTTGGTAAAATCTTCCACTGGAAATGTACTTCGTCGAAACAGGACTCACCTTCGCAAATCCAATGAAAACGTTGTAGATGATAATAGCTCTGAGGTTGAAGACAATGTTCCTGGAAGTGCCAACCCTGATAACAACTTCACACAACCCCAGTTCGAAAAACCAGAGAGCAACAACTCATCAGTTCCTGTTACTACTTCTAACCCATCACAGTCTCATCAAACTTCAGAACCCGCACCTAATATCAACCCTCCAATTTTAACAACAAGAACTGGAAGAGTGATCAAACCTCCACTTCGTTACACTGAATAGTTTTCAATTAGACAATACAAAAGACATTGTGTTAAAATGCTAAATTCCAAAAATTATGATTTTAATTTATTGTCTTCAATTCTTATTTTTGTCCTGTTTTATTTCTGTTTAATTAATATGAACTTCTTTTCTTTCTAAAGGAAAAGAGATGTTACAGTATTATGTTATAGGTTGATTGTCAATGATGTAAGGGACTTGACCTACTTTAATACTTACCTCTGTTGAACGTGACCTTTATATTTTATCATTGATGTAAGAGGCTAAGCAGCCATCAAACATGCTTTATGATTAATAATAAACATAAGATCTATAAACGCATCTCTTCACTTAAACATGCAGGATTCTGTAAACCTGGGCAGTGGTTGAAGGACTTGACTGGAACTAAACTTCGGATCTCGTTTACTCGATTTTGGATAAACTGCTTCCATTCCTTGTCTTCTTGAACTAACCAATAATAAACGACCTTAGAATCCGTCCAGCAATGCAGAGATGATATCTTCAGTTCATATTCAATGGCATTATGAATAGTGTTGATTAATCTGGCTAAGATTAGTGCAGAGAGCAGTTCTAATCTAGGAATACTCTGGTTGCTGATTGGTGCTATTCTGGTTTTCGATGACAGGAATCTCACGAAGACTGATGTAGTTGTGACAATTCTAAGGTAAACAACGGCACCATAAGCTCTTGATGATGCGTCGCAGAAACCATGTATCTCGCAGTTGATAATTTCATCTTGTACTCCAGTAAAATAACATCTGTCAATGTAAATAGGATTCATATCCCTTGCTGAA
>JAUJPP010000222.1:0-13657 GCA_030562195.1 Nipponacmea schrenckii
TATTTTAAGTCTTCATTAAACCATGGTTTATTGAATCGTTTTGGAGTTGCCGAGGTTTTACGAATCGCCTGACCCGATACATCTTGTAAGATGGTGGTAAATAGTTCCATCGGGTCTTCTGCTTCATCTAGATCATGTTGATGAAATGAAGAAATGCAAAGCGCCTCAAAGAGGGACCAATTAGCTTTAGAGAGTTTCCATCTTTGTGGCCTGTCTACTGGTGAAGGACCATTATTCCGTAGAATTACAGGATAATGATCACTGTGGCAGAGATCGTCATGGACACTCCAAGAAAAATCTTGGAACAAAGATGGTGAGCTAATTGTCAGATCTAGATGAGAAAAGGTTTTTGTTCTTGAGCAGAAATATGTAGGCGATTCGTCATTAAAGATACAAAGATCGTTGTCATATATGAAGTCAGCTATTAATTTTCCTCTCCTGTTGTCATCAGGACTACCCCAAAAAGAATGGTGACCATTGAAATCTCCGAGCAAAATGCAAGGAGATGGAAGCTGGGCAACAAGGTCATCCAGGTCTCTGGGGTTTAGAGTGGAGTTAGGTGGCAAATAGATGGAGCATAGGGTAATAGGCACGTGGAGTGTTACTCGCACGGCAATTACCTGCAGAGGAGAATTGAGTGTGACTTCGGACTGAGCAACGTTTCTATTAACAATAATAGAAACACCACCCGAGACCTTGTCATCACCAGTGCCATAATGGTGGTAGGAAACAAAATGTTTGAATGGCACTAAATGTAAATTCGTTGGCTTAAGAAATGTCTCCTTGAGAGACATGGTTTGAGTATCCAAAAAATATGTTTTTTCAACCAATACCAGCCAAAGACAAAATAACTTACACTGTTATAGAGGATGATAAACCTCAAACAAAATCTGGTGATAAGATACGATTTAGAAATGGATTTTGTAATGACGTTCTCACTTCTGTTGACATACAGGAAATTGTTCGAGCTGGTGGAAACATTATCAAAATATTAGATGGGATAGTCTATGAAGAAAATTTCAAAACACCTCCTTTTAAAGACTATGTTTTAACTTTAAAGGAAGAAAGAAACAAATATAAACAACAGGGAAATTTAGTTGGCAGCGACTTATGAAATTATTGGGTAATTCTTTGTACGGAAAAACTGTTCAGAAAGATATAACTACAGAATTTCATTTATGGTCTGAAGAAACTCTTAAAGCAAATTTTGATTCAAATATAAAAAGTTATGAAAAAGTAAATGAACAACAATATATAGTGGAAAAAGAAAAGGAACAACCTGAAATTATCAAACCAACAAAAACAACAAGATTAACTCCGAGTCACTTGGGTTCATTTATCTTATCACATAGCAAACGAATAATGAATAATTTTATTCATGTTATTGACGGTTTTAAAAAACCAGAAATATATTATACTGATACCGATAGTTTATACATATCAGATAGGAATTGGGATATTTTAGAAAAAGCTGGATTAACTTCTTATACGGAATATGGAAAAGGAAAGAATGATTATGGAGATGGTGGTATAATATTTGGTTTATATTTAGCTCCAAAAGTAAAATACAATATCATTCTAACTTCTAACGGAGAATTAGTGGAAAAGAAAACTTTTAAAGGATATACAAAATCAAAGTTGAGTGTGGAAGATTATTTACAATTAGCCAATGGAAAAGATATTGAAAATGAATTCGATAAACCTTGGAAAAAAAGTTTTACAGATGGTGTAGTAATTCCAAAAGATAAACAAAAGAAAGTATTCAAACATAATTTGAATTGGATTAAAAGAAAACCACCAAACAAAAATAGGATTATGTATCCTTATAATAATAAAGATGAAGTTAATATGGTTGAAAATTACGAATTCGATGATTACGATTATATAATTTTAGATGAAGATGAGGAAACGTGTAATTGAATACATATTTCTTCCTGGCCAAAATCTAAATATCTTCCATATCCATCTTTTATATCTAAATTGATATCTTTAATACCTGTGGTATTTATTGGAAGATATGTTGTTTGAAACGGTTTTTCTATTATTCTATAACCGATTGGAACTGTAAACGTTGGAATACTGAAAATAATTTTTGTTTGCTTTTATTGAAAAATCCACCATCAAACAAATTACAATGAATATTGATAATATCGATGTCGTTTTCAATATTTGCTTTATAAGGAGCAAGTGTAGATTTGGTATACAATTTCTTTTCAAAACCTAATAATTCATTTATTGAGTTTTCTACATTGAAATCTACTTGATGTTTGTCTTTTAGATTTAGTTTTATTTTGTTCAGATTTAAATTACCTTCGAATTAAATATTTGGTTTGTCCTTATGACTTCCAACAAATTGAGATATATATTCGTTAATGGAAACATATTCATAACTTCCTGGTAATAATATTAATAATTTAAATGATCTCCCATTGTCTTTAGAAATTTTCAATTGGTTATTCTGTTCACTAACATTTCTTATTGAATTGTAAACTGAAAAATATTTTAGTCCTAACTTATAGTTTTTATTTGGATCGAGTTCACATTCATAATCTAGGGTTAATCTTATTTTCGAGGACTTAGATGTTATTATGAAAAACTCCTCATCCATTTTTTACAACATTAATATAGTCGTCTTTATTTATAATTCCCTTTTCTAATAATCTTTTTAAAATAGCGTGGATTTCATTCGAATCAGATTGATGTCCATGTTTCATTGCTTCAATAATTACATTAAGTCTGTTAAGTAATTGTTGGGGGTCATCTGATAAAAAAGTTATTCCTTCTCCAGATATCAAATTATTGAATTCATCTATTTCTTCTATGATTGGATTTTCTTCCCAATATTCATCCGATTCATCAACATCATTCATGGCTCTAATATGTAGCTCAACTTCTTTCATTCTGTTTGTTATGGCTCCTGTCTGTTTAGTATCAATTAGGATTTTATAATATTCGATTAAATCAGTGTAATTGGCAATGGCAATATCCCCTCCGTTCATCAAATCTATTATTCCGTGTGTTAATTTATATATAAAGGTTTTTGTATCTATCTTGAATTGAGGGTAACGATGATCGAACAATATTCTAAAACCATTGAATAATAACCCATAATCATCCACAACTGGTTTAATAGACTTTGGTAATGTTGGGTCAGGATTTGAAAAATAACGTTTTATATCATCAAGTGACTTTATTATAAATTCATTTTCTGGAACATTTTCTATAGCAGGAGGTGGGGCATTTTCTATAGCAGGAGGTGGAGTATTTTCTTGTTGTTTTAATAGAGGCTTAAATAAAGTTGATAAACTCTCCTCCATTCCCATTTGCGATAATCTTCTATCTTCAATTTTAGATTTTATTTTATCTTTAGTTTTAATGTAATCTTTATTTCTCTTTAATATTTTATTCCAATCAGTCATTTTTTAATTACAAATATTTGTCATAACTTTTTGTCCAGCTGGTTTTCTTGTATTAACAAAGATATATCCATGGTCGTCAGGATTGCTCCATTTTCTTCTACAAAGTTTTTTAAATTCATCTTTCTCCATACCATGAATTATTGATTGGAGTATTTGAGATAGATCTTTATCGTTTAATTCAAACAAAATAAAACAATTAGCGTTCTTTCTAATAAACATTCCGTCCATTCCATAAAATGATTGGGATTGGTATATACAATGACAATTGTGATGTCTTCCTTTAGTAAAGAATTCTTGTTGAACTGTTTGGTTTGATTGTGCTACACAGTCATCGAAAATGATCAGGTTTTTCCTTTTCTTATCGATATTAGACAAATCTAAATCGTTCACGTTCTTGGTTAGTACAACTTGAATATCAGTAGGTGTTAATGATGGGTTGTTTTCCTTTTATACAATAATTTATAAATTCTTCAGGAGTTTTATCATTTTGAAGATTTTCACCCTGTTCATAAATTCGAAATATTTGCTGTATGTCTTCTTTTTGTAAATATTCTAAGGCTTTCAGAAATTGATAATATAATTGATCTGGAGTTGATGTATAAATGTAAAGGGAATTAAAATCTAATAATTTGGGTGTTGTCAACATCTTAAATAAGAGGTGAGTTTTTCCTGATCCTGATTGACCAACAATACACATTAACATTGGATTTTGTGGAAACCTATCTGAATGTTTAAATTTTGTAGCCATTTTTTTAATGAGGATTTAATACAATACCTTCTGCTTTATATTTTGAAAGAAATAAACCATCACCACTGCGAATGTGTTTAAGTATTAATCCCTCTCCTTCTTTTTTAATCTCAGTTTCTCCTGTATCGATTTGATCAATTAATTTAGACAAACCTTCTTTTACTGTTTTCTTGGTTGCGTGATTGAATTGTTTAACGCTTGCTAAGATATCCTTGATTCCCGAACCTTTGGCTAATTTTTCCATTTCTAAATTATGTCTACGTTTTTCTCTGTTTGCAGCGTCTTCGGCTTTTTTCTTATTTACCGCTGAAGCTATACCACTTGCACCCCCGGCAACAGCACCTGCAGCTGCTAATCCTCCGAAAATTAATGGGAGAAGAAATAGAAACCCACCTTCTTTAGCTTGCTTGTCTATTTCATTATAATTAATATTGTCCAGTACTTTATGATTTTTTAGTTTGTTAATCACCGATTGTGAAATATGTATCTTTATACCATTATAAGTAATTGTTTTCGGTTTCCCTTTTTCGATTGATTCTAATATTTTAGCGACTAAAACTTCTGGTTTCATTTATAAAGTTAGAAATTTATTCAATTCTATTCATCTTTCTATCCATTATATTTATGATATGACGCGATTCCTCTAACAAGAGACAATACCCTACCATATCTCCTGCTGTTTTTTCAATGTATACAGATAACTGTACTCCTGTTTTGAACAAATCTTCTTTATGAGCAGAGAGATCAAAACAAAATATAGGATAATTCAAAATAAAATCGAAATAATTAAACTGTGGTACATTTCCAAATAATTCGCTCATAAGCTTATAGTTTCTATACAACTCATTAAAGTCCTTCGTATCAGGATTTATTTTTAAGGGTTGATTTGGATAATTTTCATTGTTTAATCTTACTTGAAACCTTTTTATTTTAGGATCTCCAAAGTTGTCACCAGTTACTTTAAAAAGGTTGTTGTTGTTCGTTTGTGAATCTGGAAGATTTTTGAAACCAAGTATTAAATATCTCGCTGGTTTTGTGGGGATTCGTCACTTGCCATGTGAAATTCTCCCCTGTGATTGTTATCGATCCAATCGTATTTCTTCTTAAAAATGCTATTTCAATATCTTTTTTCAAACTACTAAGAAGTCTTGTTTCTACTTCGATTGTTGGGGTTATTACTGGCACGTATAATTGGATATCGGTTATTTCTAATTTAGCATTTGAATTGTTTTCTCCAAAAAATATTCTATCGTTATTTATTAGTCTTTGAAGATGGATTTTGAAGGGTAGACCAATGTAAACTTTCCTGTGCTCAAGTAATCCAAAGAGGTGATATAAATTCCAGTTTATGTACGAACCCCAGCTATTTCTATCAATAGGTTTATTGTAAAATACAACCCTCTGTTTATAACCTTCATTATTTTGAAATTTGGTTATATTGATCAAATTGTTAACACTAGCTCTAACTGCTGCCTGGTTGGCGTCTGCTGCTACATTTTCTTGTTGAGATTGTATTTCCCCATCTCCCGTGTCTGGCATCCAACCCGATGCCGTTGTATAATTTTTTGGATACAGAAGAGTTTTAAGCATTGTGTCAAACTCACCTGGGTGTTTGATTGTTTCAATTATATTTGAACCGGCTTCTAAAACCATTTCGCTAAATAAAGAGGGGAAGAAATTGTTCTCCAATGTTACCATCTGTTGGGGAAAACGATTTGATTTAGGGCCCCATCCTTAATTTTGAAATCACAACGGAAGTAAGCGTCGGAAAGAAGTAACCAATTGGACAACGAATTGATTTCAAATGTGACTCTACCTCCGTCATTAATCTGAGATTTGGACCCAACAGTTGGAGATATAATGATGTAGTCTTCTTTTTTCTTATTGAATGTATATTCTATTGGTTCATAAAATTGAAAGATCGGGTCTAGTTTTGCCATTTTTACATAACAGGATTTAGGCCTTATCCCAACACCTTAAATCCTTGGCCTTGTTTCGCTTTTTGTCTAAGTTCTCTTATTTTGCGCAATTCATTTTTTTGTTGGACAGATTTGCTAATTGAACTCGCTGCCTGCCCGACTGATGATATCGCTTTTGCCCCCGAGGATATAAGGTCTTTGTTTTTAGTTACAAAGGATGTAACCTTTGGTATAAGAGACATCAATCCAGAGAAGAACCCATCTCCAGTGTAATTGAATTTTTCCTTTTCATGCTTTAAAATCAATCCCATATTTTTAATATGGTAGATTTGATAAAAGAAATACAAACAAAAGAATTTTATTATAAAATCAATAATTAATAATAACATTACAAGTATAAATACATTCTATACAAATTGTTTTCATAATCAATACTCTATTTACAAACACATTATCATAAATAGTTATTAATTGTTTTCTCAACTGCGCATGATCGAAAAGCGTACTATAGTACGGGTCCTTAGTTACGGATGTTGTTATTCAGTTACTAGTCAACTGCGCATGATCGAAAAGCGTACTATAGTACGGGTCCTTAGTTACCAACTGTTGTTATGTTGTTAGGTATAAATGCGCAGGTAAGAAGTTTCACAGGTAATTAACTTCTATTGATCGATCAAACACGTGTACTATTATACTATATTATTATTGATTGTCACATCTGTGAATATTTACCACGTAACCTGAAATTTAAAATTAAATATATTTTACTAAATATTTTACACACTCACCGTTCTAAACAGAATCTTAAACTGTTTTGGATAACCGTGAAAACTCGGAGGTAGTTAGAAACCGAGTCACCTTATGGTATTGTAAACTAACCGACATATTTAACAAGTGTTGGATATATAGCTATAAAATCTATAATAGCAGTTAGTGCAGTTTTTGTTTAAAGTTATCGATTTAGGCAATTATAATACTGTTAAAATTAAATATAGATATTACATACCTGGATTGGATTATAGTCAAAATAATTTTGTTTATCTCTTGTCCAAAGAATATTAAAACGAGAGTAGACCTAATACTAGAAAATAAACTGTACTATAACTCGTCCCACTTCAAAATGAATTCAATGAGGCAACAGGTGGAAATTCAAACTACTGCGAACAAAGAAAGACAGGACAAAAGAAGTCATTATTTAAGATATGTTCTCCCTTTGAGTGAATATTATTTTCAAACTGTATTCGCCCTTATGACCTGGAAGATGTTTCTCACCTTTATATTTAGCCCATGGGAAACCGGGAAGTTTAGTTAGAGATTTTTGAATGTCTCCTGATCCGAAATAAGTTGTAGGGGAGCGAATGTTTTTTAAAGAAATTTTATGGTTATTTAAAAGGGAGGGCGGGTTTTTCAAATAGTAGTAATAGAACTTACAGATATCCGGTAGCTCGGAGCGGAGCGGAGCGGAGCGAAGCGGAGGGGTGCCGGATATCTGTAAGTTCTATTACTACTGATCGGGTATCTTTTATTCGTAGAGTTACTTTGAAAATAATGCGTTTCTGATATAAAGGGACATGTTTTGCATCTGTTTGACATACATGGGGCACTCCTTAAACCTGGAGGCCCTTCGGCATAAAGTCTATTTTTAGCTGCTAACTGTGCTGAATTTTTTATGTTTCGTAAAAATCGTTTAGAGTATCCACGCTCTTTCAGTTTTGAGAAAACAATCGTACAGGCTTGGTTGAAATCAGAAGGCCTTGTGCAAATTCGGTGAAATCGTAAAACTTGTGACTTAATAATTCCAGAAAATGTATGTTTTGGATGAAATGAGCTCTTATGCAAAAGTTGATGAGTGTCGGTTTCTTTGAAATATACTTTAATATCTAATTTATTAGTCTCCGCTATGGAATCACCTTTAAAAACAGTAGTATCGAGAAAATCTATGCTTTTGTGACTGACGCTGGCTGTTAGTTTGATGGACGGGTGGTGGTTGTTGCGGATTTCAAAAAATTGCCAAAATTGTTCTATGGAGTAAGTCCAAACCATGAAAATGTCATCTAAGAAGCGCCCATAGAAAAGTGGGTCAAATGGACAAAGGGGTAATACCTCACGTTCCCACTCTGCCATGAAAAGGTTTGCGTATGAAGGGGCGAATCGTTTTCCCATAGCTGTACCTGAGGTTTGTAGATATGTTTTACCATTAAATGTGAAATCATTGCGACGAAGACAAATCTCTAAAAGCTGTAGAATTGCATCGTCGGGTCTGTCTGGATCTGGGTTTCTATCAAAAGCTTTGCGAACTGCCATTAGGCCAGTAGTGTTGTCGATATTGGCCTTTAGGGATTCTATTAGGCATGAACCAATCCTTGGTAGGATTCTTATGAATTTTCGGCAAAGTGTATAAGTGTCTCTCGCGGCAATCAGGTTTGGCAGAAAGATAGTCATATTGTTTCTGTTTTAAATGACTTGTTTTAACTAAGTCGGCAAGAATATTGTTTATCATATTAGCAGTTTCTTTAAAAATCGGCTCCGGTAAAATTGCATAGTGTTTAGGATTATTCAATTGATGCTCTGCTTCTGCAATATAATCTTCCCTTATTAATATAACGCAACATGAACCTTTGTCACTCTTTTTAATTACAATGCTATCGTCTTTTTTAAGTACATTTAATGCATGTTCTACTCGCGTTAGATTAGGCTTCTCGTGTGTTATGGAAAGATTTGATATTTGGTTATTCATACTTGTAAATACGTTTAATATTTCTGGATGGATAGCGGTTTTAGGTGGTTTCCACGTGGATTTAGGAATAAACATTGTTCTAGCACCGCGTGGAGGGTGGTTTCGAAAAAAGTATGTGCAACTGAGATTCCGTTGAAATCGTTGAATAGACGGTTGAAGATAATAAAGGTTAGGTAATTTAGGAGTCGGAATAAATTTAAGTCCACGGTCTAAGTTTGAATGCTGGAGGGGTGTGAGAATTTTTCGGCTTAAGTTAACGACGGTTTGGCCTAGCGGCGGCCTCTCAATATTTTTATCCCCAGTAATTAGTTTAAAGACTTACCCGGTGCTTGAAGCTGGTGTATCCAAAACAAGAATATATTGTTGGCTGTTTCCGGAGACCAATGAAGATTATCAACTGGTTCGAATTCTTCTTCGTAGGGTGACAGGATTGTTGCGTTCTCAGTGTCGGAGTTCATCATCATATCGTTGAATGTCTTAAGATTCTGCTGGGCTTTCTTAGAGATTTTATTAGAGATAGGTATACAAGAAAAGATGATCTAGGAAAGGTTTGGTTGGCTGTGGAAATTAATTTCTGGGCTTGGTTAAATGAGGTTTTGGCTAACTGGTCACGATTGTTGAGGCCTACATGCAGAATGATCGTAGCCGGTTTATGATCATGGTCGTAAGATTCAAGGATGGACTGGATGTGGTGGATTTGGGCACCAGGATACGAGTGTATTTCGGTGTCTGGAGCTGTTTTGGTAATTCGGTTGAGGTTTGAGGACCCAATAATTAAAGTAGATTTCTGTAGAGCAGGTAGATTCCATGATGACTTGTCCTTGGTTTGGTGATAAAAGGGTTTGGTAGCGGATATAATGGTTATCGACGGGGTGATAGGTACTGGATTGGTAGTTCTTACAAATGTGGCATTGGGTACGGACTGAGATCTGGTTCGTGGTGGAGATGGTCTGGGCACACTTGACCTGGTTGGAGAATTCGGGGTGGTTGGTTGATCCAAAAACTTACAGAAGGAAGAAAGGTCGACCGAACTTGGGTCACGTGGTGAAGATTCAGATGGTGTAGGCGAGGAATCTGAAAGGGAAAAAAGAAGGGGAGTACCTTCTCTACGAGAACGTTTACCAAAGTCTGCTGGACTAGGGGATGGTGAACTGCGGGCTCGTTTAGGTGTCTGGTTCGACATGGTGGTGACTCTTGTTGGTGCGGGTGTTAGTGGATCAATCTCCATTTCAGTTGGTAAGGATATGGTTACTCTGGTCTTGGTTTCGTTGATCGTTTGGTAGAATTTGGCAATCACAGGTTGAGTTAGACGTTTCCCATAGGATCGACGGGCCCATGAGAGGGCATGGGAAATAATGCGGTCGATGGCTGGTTGTGATAAAGACTTGGTTCTGATGAAGGTGAGTTTCTCCTGCAGGGTTGCTTGGTAATGGTCTATCAGGGCCTGCGTTACCTTAGAGAGCCATGTCCGGTTGAGGGATCTAATATTGGCGTCAACAGCTGACGTTTTCATAGCTGGACGAATAAAACAATCCAATTCAGAGACTTTGCGCTTGAAGGTGAACGCGGGTTGACCTTGCTGTTGGAGGGTAAGGATTGCCAAATGGTGAAGACACTGCAAAACCTGGAAGAATATCTTAACAAAGGGTTCTTCCTCCTTATGAGTGGGAACTGGTTGGCGTCTGTGGGTTGGTGTGCGTTTCTGATATTGGTGAGGCCGGTGGTTATTTTTGGATGGGTAGGCTGTGTTGTGGGTAGGTCGATGGTTATCTCTGGATGAATAGGCAGTGTTGTGGGTAGGTCGTTGGTGTGGTGGGATATAAATGGCTTGATTGGTTGGTGGTTGGTGGTCGGCGATTGGTAGATGGTAGAGGTCGATGGAATACTGGGCCGTTATAGGGTTCGTGATGTTGGTTTGGATGGCGATAAGTGTTGCGATGTCTGGCTTCTTGCCAGTGGTTGTCAAAGTTGTGGAGCATAATGAAAATAAGTCTAGGTTAGAAGGGGAATGTTCAGTTGTATTTAAATAATTGTGAAATTTTAATATGTTAGTGTAAAATGTAGGAATCAGGTATGCAAAAGAAGACGGATTGGGTGTTGGAAATGAAGAAAGATGAAAATATAAGTGAAAAATGCAAAAATATATATTAATTAAATAACACTAACAATAATGTAGAAAAGCAAAACAAAAACTTACATAAATGACACGAACCGGTTTTCGAAAAATTATTCTTTATCAAGTGTCGAGAAATAGTAAAGATTAAAATTTTGGTGGTGATTTATACTATTTGAGATAATTGTTAATTAATTGAGTGAATCATGTCATATGTTTGATCAAATGAGGATTTAGTGATTGAATTAAAAACTAGATTTTAAGGATAAATTTTGATTATACCTGAGTACCAGGATAAGGGTACTAAGAGTACAATTTACATATAAGAAAAACATAAAAAATAAAAGGATAAAGAAATAAATTATGGATTGGATTAATGAGAACTAATTAAAAATTAGAATCTATTCCAAATCCTACTTTTAGAGAAAAAGTTGAAAGAGCATTAATCATAAGATTATTAAAATTAAAAATGAAATTAGGTATGGGATTAGCAGATGAAATTCATAAAGAATTCAGAAAAACTAAAAACTTTTTAAAAGTTAAAGTATTTGCCAAAGACGATATATGGTCTGCAGATTTAATTAATATGCCCCCAGAAAGAGGTTATAAATATTGTTTAACAGTTATAGATCTATATACAAGATACGCTTGGGTTATTCCTAAAAATTATTCAAAAAGTTCACAGAATTGAATTCTCAGAAATGGCTTAAAATATTACCCATTGTTGTCGATGAATATAATAATAAAATTCATTCATCTATAAAAGTTACTCCTACAGAAGCCTAAAAAAATCCAGATATTATAAAATCGATTAACACACAAAACAATTTTGAAAATGAGAATTTAAATATTAAACTCAAATTTAAAGTTGGAGATAGAGTTCGTATTTATAAATATAAAAGTAAATTCGAAAAAGGTTATTAAAGGTTTATCTTTATTATTGATAAAGTTAATAAAACTTCACCAACAACTTACAGTTTAGTAGATTTACATGGTGAAGAAATATTGGGTAGATTTTATCAAAACAAACTTCAAAAAACTGATTTTTAAAAAATGATTACTTTTGAAGAATTCTTACAAAAATAAGGAACTGATACTACCACAAATTTTCAATTAATCAGATGGGCAGAAGAATTAAACATAAAACCTTTTTACTACTGTATGCGTGATGAAATATCATCTCTTAAAGATAAAACAAAGTTTTATGCTATAACTAATATCCATACTTCAGATCAAAAAGGCGTCCATCATTCTGCTTTATTCAAAGGGAATTCAATGTATTTTTTTGATTCATATGGATTAGATCCAACTAAAGAAATTATTGATTTGAATTATGGTCCAATAAAATGTTCTCCTTCTCAAATTCAAAAACCAGGAGATAAATTTTGTGGACAACTTTCTCTTTGGGTTTTATATCAATTAAGTTTAGGTAAACCATTTGAACAAATAGTATTAAATCTTGTTTAAAAAAATGGCAAATAAATTTGGTCTAGGAAACTTAAAGAATGAAGCTCCTACATTAACGCTTAATAAATTCAACCATTTTTTGTAGATCAAACTGGAGACACACTTCAAGGTGATATAGATATGAATAATTTCAAAATAACTAAGATTTCCTCAACAGAAAAAAGATGCAATAAATAAAGCTTATTTAAGTCAAACAACTAAAAGTTTACATCAAAAAATAACTGTATTAGATAAAGATAGTAAAAACCAATTAGAAAATCAGTAAAAACCAATTAGAAAATCATCAAAAACTTTTAAACTCACATCATAAAAAATTAGAAAGTTATCAACAACAATTAGCTAATATAGTCGATAAAACTCAGTTGGACAGAATAAATTTATTAATATCACAACTAGACGAAAAAATTACAAAACAAAAATCAGATATTAAACAACTGATATGTAATATTAAACCAGGTATAAATGAGGAAAGATTGAAAAAAGAAATAGCTAATCTTGAAACGAAACTCAGTGATGATAATGATCTAACAGAAATTAAAACCTATATTCAACAACAATTAGTTAATGTGGTCGATAAATCTCAGTTACAAAATTTAAATTTATTAATATCTCAACTAGACGATAAAATTACAAAGCAAAAGTTAAATGTTAAGTATCTAATAAGTAATATTAAACCAGGTATAAGCGAAGAAAAATTCAAACAAGAATTAACTAATCTAGAGACGAAACTAAATGATGACAGTAAACTAACAGAAATTAAAACATATGTTCAACAACAATTAGTTAATGTGGTTCATAAAACTCGGTTACAGAATTTAATTTCATTAATATCCAAATTAGATGATAGAATTACAAAAGAGAAAATAGATTTGAAACAACTAATAGATAATATTAAACCAGGTATTAGCGAAGAGAGACTGAAACAAGAATTGCCTAAATTAGAAACAAATAATAACAACGAGCTAAGAGAAATTAAAACCTATATTCAACAACAATTAGTTAGTGTAGCCGATAAAACTCAGTTACAAAATTTAAATTTATTAATAACCCAATTAGATGATAAAATTACCAAACAAAAATCAAATGTAAAACAACTAATAGCTAATCTCAAACCAGGTATAAGCGAAGAAAAATTAAGACAAGAATTATCTGATCTAGAAACTAAACTTAATGATAACAATGAACTAACAGAAATTAAAACCGGGCACAGTTAGAGAGATTAAGATCATTAATATTTCAATTAGATCGAAAACG